>QKQZ01019064.1:0-16771 GCA_003595255.1 Solenopsis fugax
TCTCCCTTCCACCAACCGTCTTCCTAACCTCACTCCTCTATCTCTCGTCCACTCCACTTCTCCTGTCCCCACACCCTCCTTTCCTTCTCCTCCACTCCCACGTACTCCACACACTCTCCCTTCACTTCTCTCATCCACACACTCTTTCCTCCTCTCTCACTCTCTCGCAACACGCACCTGACTCTCTTACTAACACTCACGAGCTCTATCTCAATCACCACCGGAAACGGAAGTCCTCTAAGTACTATTAATTAATCATTATTCTATTGGCTTATACTTTTGTAAAGATAAAATGTTTCACGTACAAATGTATTGGTCGCTTTGAAAAAAAGCGGATTGTTTTTCGTTGTTCTAAAAAGAGCAAATTAATTTTAAATTGAAGAATTGTAGCAAGTGCTCAAAGTCTTTGTAAAAATATAAGCCAATGGAGTAATCGAACGAGTTCGATTAATTGACATCTCTATGATTATTAATATAACAATAAAATATTGCTACATGCAATGAAGTGTTTGGTCTGATTTATCGGTTTAATATAATTTATATCGATCGATAAATTACTCGATGAATCATGTAGTTCAGTGTCAAGAAACGCGGCGCCAAGTGAACGCGCAGTGCGAGATAAATAATACATAACCTGCCTGACTGTTGTCATCGAGCAGTCTCCGCGTAGAATAACATGTTATGTGTATAACGCGTTTCTTCGTTAAGTAATTTTAAGTTGTCGAATAATGCAGTGGTAGTGATTAAAAAAATAATAGTGATGAAAAAAAGATCCGTTTGAAAATTCGTAGTTTTATCGATTAAATGCATGATTAAATCTGTGAAAGTGTTGATATGTGATATAATTTATAAAAGAAGGAAAATTTGTTGATTGCGTGTAATGTACACGGATTTTTTTCTTCGAATAATTTTTAGTTGCAGAATGATTAATTGATAGTGCTTAGAGTAGTAGATGGTGAAACGATAGATTTCATCAATTTGTCAATTAATCAAGTGCAACACTAAATCTGAGAATATCAGTAAATCTGTTAATACGTGAAACAATAAAAGAAGAACTTATGGTTATTACTCATTATTAGTGAGAATTTTTGGGAACGTGTAATCTGTTTGAAATTTAAGAATTTCCTAATTGGGGAAATTTAGATTTGTTTTTGTAGTTCACTAGTCGAGGAATGAAACAGGGACGAGTTCGAAAGTAAAACTGAACTGTTTATTCGAGAAATAAAACAAGCTTCTTTCTGAGAGATACAGACAAGGATCTCGCGCGGTGATAGCGAACGAGAGAGAGTGCGACAAGGATGAACGCGGGAGCGCGGCGGGGACTAAGCAGTGGTCGATGATTCCAATAGGTGGCGCGGAGTGTCAACTTTTTCTCCAACACTTCCCCAAAAAGTGACAGCTCGTCGTTCTTCATGTTGTCATCCTGTTCGTCTGCTTATGTATGTGGACGCAAATGTATGTTGTTTACGCCTAGTTTTTCAATGCATTTCGCGTGCTTTGGGGATGCCAGGGCTTTTGTAAGGACGTCCGCTGGCATATCTTCGGTTGCAAGATATTCAATCTTAAGGTCGCCTCTCTGCATTCTCGGATGAAGTGATGGCGCATGTCCACATGTTTTGTGCGGCTGTGGAAAATTGGATTTTTGCACAGTAACCCAGCATCTCGATTGTCGTTGAGGATTCTTGTGGCGAGTTGTTCCCCCAAGATTTCGTGTAGGAAACGTCTCAGGTGGATCGCCTCTTTCGCGGAGTCTGCCAGAACCATATACTTCGCCTCCGTAGTTGACAACGCGACGGTCTTCTGCTTTCATGACTCCCAGCTGACGGCTGCATTTCCAAGATAAAAGGCATAGCCCGTATAAGACCTTCTGTCGTCGATGTTGGATCCCCAATCAGCATCGGCGAACTCAATGAGGTCCTGGTTTGACTTCCTGAAAATTAAACCCAATTTTCTGATACCTTATTAACCTTTTAGATACCTTAGTACCCGCTTCGCTGCCGTCCAATGTTGTGTCCCGTAGTTGGAGTTGTACTGGCTTAGAATGCTGACTGCATGAGCGATATCGGGTTTCGTTGACACGGCCAAGTACATCAGGGATCCGATGAGGCTCTGATAAGGCCTCTGATAACTTTTCCAGCCTCTCGACGCTCATCTTCGCTGCTCGGGCACATGGACTTTGACTGTTTTTCTCCTGGGTTTAGCGGAGTCGATACTCCTTTGCAAATTTCCATGTTGAAACGACGCAGGACTTCTCTTATGTATTTCTGCTGCGACATGGTTATCTCTTTATTCTTATTCTTCTCTTTATTCTGCTTGAACTCAATTCCAAGGCAGAAATTCAGTGGTCCTAAATCCTTCATGTCGAATAAACTTGACAATTCCGTTTTCAGATAATGAAGTTTCTTCGTGTTGTTCAATGCCACGATCAAGTCGTAGATTATAACAAGTGTAACGTCTTCACCTTTTCTGTGTACGTAGATGCAAGGATCTGCGTTCAATGCTCAAGTCCTTGAGCTTTTCATCGAGTTTCTTATACTAATGTCGACCAGATTGCTTCAAGCCATAAATGGCCTTCTTTATCAAACATACCTTTTGACCGACAAGGTTCTGACTCTCTTCCCTTTTCAGGATTCGATGAAGCTCGCTTGGAATCTCCATGAAGATTTCTTCTTTGATGTCTCTATTTACGGCCAGAGCCGTGACTAGCCTGATCGACCCGATCCTTGCCACTGGAGCAAAAGTTTCATCGAAGTTGATACCCGGCCTCTGATTGAATCCTTTGGCAACCAGCCTAGCTTTCCGGCGGTCAACCTCCCCGTTCGCTTTATACTTTGTACGCAAGACCCATTTCATCTCGATGACTCTTCTCCCTTTGGGGCGGTCAACGATGGCCCTGTTCCGTTTCTCTGCAGGGCCTCGTATTCGTTGATTATCGCCTTTCGCCACTCGCTCTCCTCGGGGGTAGCGAGGGCTTCTGTGACAGTTTGGGGGTCCGAGTGTTGAGCGAAATTTGCAAAATGTATCTCGTCGGCCTATTCCTGGGATTCTTCGGCTTCAGGGTTCTCTTCGTTTACTGGAATCATGTGAAAAAGTTTCCTCGGCTTTCCTCTTTTTCCAGTTTTCTCTTTCATGGGTTTCCCTGGTTTTCTCTTGGTTGTCACCGGAGTTTCATCCTTCTTCGAGTTGAGTCCGTTGGTTTCTTCGTCTGGGTAATCTTCGGAGTTGTCTTCTTCCTTTTCTTCTTTTGTTGTCTGCAACGGCTCCGGGTTGGTTTCTATTAAGATTTCGTAGTCCATTTTCCAGGTTTCGTCGTCGATGAATTTGGTGAAATTTTTCTCTGTCTGATAAAAGCCAGTGAAAGTGACATCTCTGCTTCTGATGATTTTTTTCGATTCTGGATTCCACAGGCGGTACGCTTTGGATTGAGTGGAAGATCCGATAAAAATGCACTTTGTTGACCTCAAACTTTCCTTTTCCAGTCGTCTTATCGAGTGCGTACGCCGTGGTACCAAAACTCTGGAAGTAACTGACGACTGGCGTTCTTCGGGTCCAGATTTTGAATGGAACTTCTCCGTTCAGGCTTCTTGATGGGCATCTGTTTCGGATGTGATTCGCTGTTGAAATCGCCTCGGCTCAAAAACCTCCGGAGAGTCCCGCCTGGATTAGCATGCATCTTGCCATTTCGACCAAAGTAGAAGATTTTTCCTTTCTGCAACGCCATTCTGTTGTGGCGTATATGCGACAGTGAGCTTTATGCTTCATGCCTTCTTTTTTCAGGAATTCGTCCAAGAAGTGGGATACGTATTTTTTTCCATTATCGGACTGTCTTAATTTTTCGTTCGGTTCTCTTCTCGACCATGGGCTTATATTCTTTAAACTTGTCGAGGATTTCGCTTTTCTTATTCATGAAGTAAACTTCATACCACTTGGATTTGTCGTCAATGAACGTCACAAAGTATCTGGAGCCTGCAAGGGATTCGATGCGCATTGGTCCACAAATGTCGGTGTGAACTAGGTCAAGGATGTCATCAGATTGTGTTTTGGAGCTTGAATACGGTTTTTGAACCTGCTTCCCCTGGATGCATGTTTCGCACACGAAGAGTTTTTCTTCAATCTTGATGTTGATCCCTTCAACTTCTGTTGGCGGACGAGGTCTTTCAGATCTTTCTCGTTGAGGTGACCGAAACGCTCGTGCCATTCTTGCAGTGGTGACGTTTTAACATGGGCAATTCTGCTTTCTTCGGTTAACTCGGCGACGAAGTATAAGTCTTTCTGTTGAGTTTAATTTTGGCGCCTTATGACATTTTGTACGTAGCAAGTCATGTCACGTATTATTTAGAGGGTCAATTGTCTCGTGTTAGTAAATACGTCAGGACATGCGTGTGCGTACCGTATCTCTTTCCGCTCTCTCTCTCAGTGTGTCGCAAGACCTCGTGAAAGGCGCACGTGTTAATCTGTCTCTGCTCCGATATATTATATTTGATTAAACCTTCGATCCAGGTGATATACACCTTTATTCCTTTTGTGTACTATTATATTGAGTAATACTATTAAAGTACGTTCAGATAAAACTACGTACATAAATTCTCTACAGACCTTTATCTCTTAATACGCCCCATATAATTTAACACTTTCTTTCGATGGGCGGTCATTACGGTTTCGTTAGTTTTGGGATTTGTGACGATGGCTTCGTTCTTTCTGAAAATGACTTCGAATCCGTGTTCGGTCATTTTACTTATGGATAGAAGATTCGATCGAAGGTCTGGGACGAACAGAGTTCCTTCGAGTTTCGCAGTCACGTCTTCGTTTGTATTCAACTTCACGACGCCGCTCCCTTCAATTTTCGTCGAGTCGTTACTTGCTAGGTTTAATACTTGAGATTTCGGTGCTTTTATTTCGTGGAATTTTTCTTTCCTTGAGCACATGTGTGAGGACGCTCCGGAGTCCAAACACCATTGCTCGCTGTGTTTTGTGTCGGCTGCCATGGCGACTTCTGCGTGGCGAGTCGATTCTTGGGGGGGTTTTTCCCCTTTTTTGGACTGTTTTTTCTGAAAGAGTTTCGATTTACAATCCCGAGCCATGTGACCTAATTTTCCGCATGAGTGGCATACGAATTTGAAACATTCTTTCTTTGAGTTTTCGTTTCTTGTATTTTGATTTGACTTGCCCGAGTTCTTGTTTCTTATGAACATTGCACGAGGTACGCTATCCTCTCCAGTTTATCTCCTCGCCTCATATTCTTCAAGGAGTTTTATCTTCAAGTTGTCCGGTATGGGCAGTTTGTCCTGGGTTTCGATGGCGATTCTGAACGATTCGTACTCGTCGGGGATGCTGTAGAGCAGTAAAATGATGAGCACGTTATCGAGGATATTCAATTGCATTTCTTGTATCTTGTCGACTACATCAAAGAATTTTCGCGCATGGTCTCGCATATCTTCTCCGTTTTTCATCTTCATGAAGATGAGTGTTTTCAGTAGAGTTGCTTTTCGAGCCGGACCCTTCGATTCTGTAGACGCTGTGCAACTTGTTCCATATTTCTTTCGACGTAGTGCAATTCTTAATTTGCCTCAATTCGGAGGGACACATCGCCAAAATCAGGTCGGATTTTGCTTTCGCGTTGTTTGCGTCCCACACGGTGGCCTCCGCGGAAGCTTCTGATTTTACATGGGTATCGTTTACATATTTCCATGCATCGTTCTTGATCAAAAGCGCTTCGACCTGGATTTTCCAGGTATCGAAATTATCCTTACCCAGAGGGTTAATTCGGATGACCGTGTGGCTCATTTTTGCGCTTTTTCTGACCGCGTTGCTTTACTAACCTCACTTTTTCTGCGAGCTTCGTTCCCGGGATCCTTGTAGTCTTTGGCGCAGTGGAAGCGCGTGTTCTGGGCCTATAACCTGTAGTTCACTAGCCGGGGAATGAAACAGGGACGAGTTTGAAAGTAAAACTAAACTGTTTATTCGAGAAGTAAAACAAGCTTCTTTCTGAGAGATACAGACAAGGATCTCGCGCGGTGATAGCGAACGAGAGAGAGAGTGCGACAAAGATGAACGCGGGAGCGCGGCGGGGACTAAGCAGTGGTCGATGATTCCAATAGGTGGCGCGGGGTGTCAACTTTTTCTCCAACAGTTTTCAAACGTGGTCTGTGTATTTTTCTCGACTATTAACTTATTTAATATTACTACATTGTGATCAGACGTTAGAGCATAGCAATTTGCAGCAGTAATTAGGAGATATACCTTTTGTAATAAAGAAGTCTATTAGATCTGGAAGTTTATTTAAATCAATAGGACAGTATGTATGTACAGCTACCACACGACAAAAAATTATATTTCAGATCAGTACCAGTTTTATATAGTTCTCTACCTTTAGTATTTGTCAATCTTGAGCAAAAGAAATTATGCTTGGCGTTGTAGTCTCCTTCAGCAGTAAAGTTGTCTAAGATTTTTAAAAACATAATGTAATCGTCTTTCTTAATAATATGCTTTGGTGGACTATAGGCCACTAAAACATTTTCATGCTCGCTCAAATAGACTTTAGTCAGAGTTGTTAGCGGGAAGTTGTTTTTGGAATACTTAGAAAACCAAGAAAAGTCATGGAATTAAAAAATGAGCGTGGAAATCATTGAAAACCTGGAAAAGTCATGGAATTAAAAAATGAGCATGGAAATCGTTGAAAACCAGGAAAAGTCACGGAGAAAATATATTAATCTAGTCGCTTTGTTGACTTGAATTCGTCCAATGTTAAAATTTAAATTTGCTGCTTACCGTACTTACCGTAATTCATTGAGTACATCCGGATGCGTGAAAATGTTTTTAAACATGTACCTGTCAGACAGTTCTATACACACGCGCGCACGCACGTACGCACGCACTGAGAAAAATGATCTGATTATATTAACAAAACTTGTATGATTGAGTGTTTCTGTTGAAACCAAGCAGAATTTCTGGTTATTACAATAGGACTCTAGTTATTATAACCAGAACGTTTGATAAATTTTACTATAATCTGATAATTCCTATAAGATTTCTGATCCGTCCGTTTTTGAACAGATGTATTGGTTGAATCTTGAATCTACCAGATTTCTAAAGGCCGGAGCACATACTTTAGCATAGCTGCATAACCATATGCATAAGGAAATTGATTGATCCATTAACACATACATAAGGAAATGTACCAATTAATTTCCTCATGCATATGGTTATTCAGCTAGAGTCTGTACTCCAACCATAAATAATATAACAAGACTCCTTTTCCAGTGTAGCGACACACACATTTATAATTGAGCCGATTCAAAATTGCATACATGATTGTTTATATATAATAAATCGGGACTCTTGACAATAAAAATCAATAAAAATTAATAAAAAATTGACAAATAAGAATCAAGCGCGGATGCCAATGCGCAATTTATGTTTCAAAGATTTCAATTACATTAGGTTATTATGCTAAATGTACGTTTCGGCTCCCTTCATTTAAACCATTTTGGGTCGATGTTCAAAATTGTTGAATTTGGAAATCAATCATCATCACTAGATAGTAACGGTAGCTAGCAACTACAAAGTTAATATGTCAAATATGTAAAAAACTATTTCGTCACGCACTGCATATTAATTGTTCATCTTTCTCGTGACTCACTACAGTATCCGCCGAACAGACGACGAAAGCCGATCTCAGTCACCAATCGCCAGTAATTTAAAAAGATTAATTATCAAAAGAAGATGATAAATACACAACTTATAAATTTGTAAAAATTTTTCATTATTTTTCAAATATTAGATCTCCGCGGAACTAAAACGTGATCAGTCTGGACAATTCTTAGAGATAAAATAAAAGTACTTATTGCAACAAAATCAATAACTTATTAGAAGACACGAATACCTATTCAATGGCCAGAAAAAATTCAACCATGACCATTGAAAAATGTCTAAATAATTTAAAAAAAAAATGGACTGAAAGAATATATCTCTAAACGCATTTTTTATAAGCTTAAAGCCAGTGACATTCCATTATCAAGAGCATATGAACTTCCATAAACACATAAAGAAAATTGTCCATTTAGAATCATTGTATCCTCCGTAAATACCGACTCCTTTGCATCGTTTCTTCCACAAATCACCTTAGACAGTATTCCTAAAGCAAAAAGTCATATTAGCAATAGCTATGAGCTTTACCACACATTGGCGGGCAAAACATTGACTAACTCTAAGATTTTAAAAAATTAAAAACAAATATAAAAGATAAGGGCTCAAATGAATAACAATTCAAAAAGGGAACAAAAACGAGCTTTAGAACCGTGCTGGGTATTGTGCGCAAAAACAAAAACCATCGTAAAAATGTAAAACAAACGTTTCGACCTTTAATAAATAGTTTTCCTCATTCCTTGAGACCACCGCTCAGATTTAGGCATTCGGACATATCATGAATTGATTTTTTGACGATTATGTAAGCGGATATCGCAGATGCATTCTCGATTCTATGATTTGTATACATTGAGGAAGACTATTTATTAAAGGTCGAAACGTTTGTTTTACATTTTTACGATGGTTTTTGTTTTTGCGCCAACATCCAGCACTCTTAAGCTCGTTCTTGTCCCCTCTAAGATTTTAATCTCCTTTGATATTATAAATCTTTTTACAAAAGAGCTTCCCAATAGAGTTGGCAATTGAAGGCTTATCAAAAAGATGGTTTTACATTGAGAAGAATATGATTCCTAAGGATGAATTTTTGGAGGCAATAACATTTGTTTTGACTTCAACGTATTTTAACTTTGACAATATCACTTATAAACAAGTATTCGGAAATCCTTTAGGATCTCCGTTGTCGCCTATCATACTGACATAGTGATGGAAGATCTCGAGGAGAAAATTTTAAATACTCTTGAATTTAAAGTAACTACATATCTAAGATATGTTGATGACATCTTATTAATTTTACCAAAAGAAAGAGTAGAGAATGTATTTCAATATTTTAACAATCAATAATTATCAACATAAATGTATAAAATTTACATTGGAAATAGAGAATAATAGACGTTTAAGTTTTTTGGACCTTTTTTTAGTTGTTGACAACAATATTTATATCGACTGGTTCCAAAAAAGCACATTCTCAGGACGCACTCTCTCTTTCTATTCTAATCACCCGACTTGTCAAAAAATTGGAATCATTTACAATCTGATTGACCGAGCTTTACTTCTTTCGCATCCAACTTTTTATAACAAAAATCTTAAATATTGTATCAACACTCTGTTAAATAATGAATATCCACTAGATATCATTTTCCAGTAATTAATACTAGAATTAAAAAACTCATCAATAGCCTTAACTCCAATGTTGCGCTTAGATAACTTAAAATTTATCTAGATAATATCTAGATAATCTAGATATTTTATTACAAAATTATATATTTTTAATTTTCGATGGTTTAGAATTTTTCTGATTTAGAATTTTCATGTGTTTAGAAACATTAGCAATATTATTAGAAATATCATTTTTTTCTTGTTTAAATAACAGGAGTGCACGGAAGAATTAGGTCGAATAGGCAAAATGTCCGTGCGCTAAGAGTCGCGAATAAGAGTAAAGTGTCCTCTATACCGCTGTGATTTAGAATCTGAAGGTTGTGCTGATTTGTGCTATGCTAGCACATCTCAGATATATAATTTTATGCCATAGAAGTAATTAATGCCAATGCAATCGTTAATTTTATGCAAAATGTTCCAAAATCGTTTTTTTATTATATCTTCTTTTTATTATAATTTCTTTTATTATCAGAATATGAATGTAATACTTTGGCACAATGTTAGCACAACTTAGCACAATCTAACACAACTTTAAAAATTAAGAAATTCGGAAAGTGGGGGACTAGCTTAATCCTTAAACACATGAGTGAGTCGAAGAGACCCCATATGATGTTTCGATCGCTTGCTGTGTGAAGACGAAATGAGATAGGAGGTTCGGACTAGGGGGTAAAAAAAGTTTGAAATCTCTTCTTTCGATTAATATGGTTCATTGACATTATTGGTCAACTAGAATTTGAACAGCACGGCAGCAAAGTTTTGTTGGGGTCTGTGGGACTACTATTGTGTATGAGCGAAAATTTGTTGTGAGTAATCTTACATAATAAAGCTGGACAAAATACATTCGAACAGGCCCATTCGAGGATGTTACTCGCATATGTATACTCTGTCTAAAATTAAAATACTATATAGTGCTGTAGAAAAGGGAGCTTTTCCGAAATATATCATGAAACACATCAATTTTCAATTTTAGACACGAGTTAATCAAAAATACCTCATATTCGCCTTGTTACATACGTATATTTTTTAATAGAAATGACAATAACATAATTTCTTTTGAAAGTATGACTCTTTAGCTTTAAAACGCCGTATTCTAAAATCCTTAAAAGTTTTTGTTGCAAAGATATGATTTTTTTCAAACAAAGTGGATTTTTAGAAAAAAATACTTCATATTCTCCTTGTTACATAATTATACTTTTTAAAAGGAATGGTAATGCCAAATTTTTTTTGAAAGTATGACTCTTTAGCTTTAAAACGCCGTATTTGAAAGTCCTCAAAAGTTTTTTGTTGCAAAGATATGATTTTTTAAAGGAAAAGTGGATTTTTGAACAATTTTTTATTTTTGCTTAATGGTTTTTCCTTTATAACTTTACAATAAATTATTTTTTGGCAATGCCGATTGTGCAGTCGCATTTCTGAGATTCTAAACTTTCATTTGAAAAAAAATTGTTGAAAAATATTGATTGTAATCAAAGTTATAGCTTCTCAAAGTTGAAAAAGTCTCCCAAACCCGAAAATGTGTTTACATATTTTACAGGAGTATTAAAAAATCGGTGTATTAAAAAATGGTTTTTTTACATTTTTGAGCGTATTTTTTATATTTCTGTTTTAATATTCAGGCACAATGTGGTATAAACCTAGCACAATTCAATAATAACTATCAGAATTCATTAATTGTAAAAGTGGAGGGTTAACTTCTTTCAGGCCTTTTATTCTTATTTTCATAATTGAATCTCATCTCTATGCTTTTCTTTTCAAGGATATTTGGCATTGCTGTAAAGTCTTCTTCGTTGTAAACATTAATTTTATGAATAAGTCATATCTCTGTACAGTTCAGATGGATTTCTGTATTGCGTTCTCATAATTCTTTGGTCGCATTACACTAGCCATGTAATTTACTGAATTTTAGACCATAGATGTGATAATCAAATAATTTTTTACATTCACACACCATAACAATTTTATTTATTTTGACAATTTGGACCAATCATATTATGAACCTTGATAATTAACCCTATCATCAACGTTTTGTCGATTATACTGCGATGTAATAAATTTTTACTGAAGATTGTCCATTTCCAGAATCGAAACATCTATAAATGTAATTAGTTTAAATATACAGGGTTTCAGGAAATATAAGCCTATGCTTTTGTGGGTTGATAGAGCAAGTCAAACTGAGAAGAAAAGTTCAGTCAAAGTCATTTTCCATTTCTCAAAATTCGCAATAGTTACCGAGATAAAAATTAATTAAAGTCGCTGCTTACTCGTAGCCATTGCGGCTTTACTCTCTCCTCACCGCGCCGCCTGCTCAATAGCCAGGCGGTCCCCACGCGAGTTAGTTACTGCTTTACTCCCTCTTCGCCGCACCGCCTGCTCCTGGTTCGGTGACCGCTAGGCGGTCCCACGCGCGGTAGGTAGGGGAAGTACGCGCTCATTCGCCGACTTTAACTAATTTTTATCTCGGTAACTATTGTGAATTTTGAAAAATGGTAAAGGACTTTTCTTCTCAGTTTGATTTGCTCTATCAACCCACGAGAGCATAGGCTTATATTTTCTGACATCTTATATATATTTTTTTGTACACACGAATATTTGTGTTTGGCTCATACTGGCAAAATATTATATTTATTGATTTATCTCGTTCGAGCTTAATAACCTATGATATTAATTTTATATTTGTCTTCAGCACCTTTAGTAATTATTGGGGCAGATTCCTTATCATTTTAACTATTTTCATTATAATATTATACTTTTTCACATTTACAAGATTAAAAGGGGAGATTTTAACATTTTTCTTGTCTACAATTTTTTCAGCGTTAATAGGGATATGAACCGATATCCTTTGCGCTGCAAATTGGGTCCTCTATTCTTCTCTCTTGATTTACTCACTTTTTCAGATTCATTCTTTGATTTTTCGTCAATGACTCAGCCTTCCATTTTCCGTAGGACTTATTCTTTTGTTGGTCACATCGGATTGTTTCCCGTACTAACTCTTCGTCATCTGTAGTCTTGACTCACATTAATGCTGCTGTTTTTTTTTTCAGTATTTATGCTTGACGACTGTTACTGTTTGTGCATATATTTCGCGATAGAATCACTAACTTCTAATTGAGCTCGTCTATTTTTATTGTAAATCATTTTTTAGCTCATTATTTTCCGTTGTAAGTGTAAGAATCTCCTTTCTTAGTTTTGCGTACACTTTTTATTTGCGCAGAGATTCAGAATTTTTCATTTTCTTCCTTAATGCATAATCCTTCTGATAAAGTTCCTGTTTCTAAATGGTTTCTTTTAGCAGAGTAACGTAAGCAATAGTTGTTCTCCTCCCCCCTCCCAAATCCATGGGATCAACTTCCTTAGAGAATGGATTTTCTAGTTCAGATTAACTAGTTTCCTATCACCTGGGATAGTTTTTTCCGATTTCATTTTATTCATTGCTTAACCGTCAGCTTTCTTGTCGATATTTTCTATCAGGGTTGTCTCACTGAGTTGTCAGTTCCCAATTTTAGTCAGAAACTTGCTTTGCACCCTTGCAGAATTTACAAGTAAACCTATCGTTCGGGCACTCACCGATTTTAATGAAACTTGGCATACTTGTAGAGTATCAAAAAATAATAGACATAACATAAGAGAATATCATGTTTTTTTGAAAGCAAATTCAATGTATACATTGCAAAATTTAAAATGGCGGATCCACTATAACCACCTGATCAATTTAAATCATATCTTGCTTATAAAGCAAAAAAATTATAAAGCAAAAAAATTATAAAACAAAAAATGTAAGAAATAAAACATAAAAGCAAAAAAAAACAAAATGGGGAGACACTCGCCACATCCTCGTCGATTATTTCTGAGTTCTGCAAAGAGCGAGATACGATTTAGATTAATCAGGTCACTATAGTGAACCCGCTATTTTGAATTCTGCAATGTTTATATTGAATTTGCTTTCAAAAAAACATGATGTCCTCTTATCATCTCTAAAATTCCTCTAGCTCCTAGATAGCTCTAGGAGCTAGAGGAATGCGTAAGCTGAAATGCAAGCATTATTTAAGTACTCATGTTTATGACTACGAGGGGTTGTTTCCACCCTTAAACCTGCACTATTGTAGATATAAGAAAATACGTGTTTATTATTTTTTAATACTTTACAAGTATGCCAAGTTTCATTAAAATCGGTGAGTGCTCGAAAAGAAACTTGTTAGTGTAATCCAAGGGCTATGACGAGGACATGTCTGCATCGGATTTGATAGGAATAAATGATATTTTTCAGGTTTTAGTGATACATGACCGACAATAGGTTATGCATCCCTGAGACCGCACATCTACCCCTTTAATCCCCACTTTATAATTGATAACAGCGATTTACAATCTGTCAAAAGTGTCTTGCAACACTTTATAATCACTTATAATCACGTTTACGCAATTGTGAATGAGCTTTACATTCTATTATAGTATTTTATTACGTAGAAATGTAGCATTTTATTGTTTTGAAATAATAAGATTCGCGCAAAAAATATCTTTAAGCACCAAAATCTGTTTTGACCGAATAAAGCTTTCTTTAATTATTAATTATTAATTTTCACACATATCGATCGATTTGTACTTAATATTGTTTATTTTACTATATCTTTTTATTGTGGCTTTTCACAATTTCATTAACATATCGTTCTCATAATAGTTTCTTATATACTTAATAGTTTTATATGTTGATCTTAAATACTTTTCTGACAAATTAAAATTTTTTAAAAATTAGAATCAGATTTAGCAGTTCAAAAATAATAAAAAGACCGTTTATACCGTTTTGCCAGAAATTGGTCTTTATCCTTCGTTCTTTGATGAAATTTCAATGAACTTGATGTGTCATTATCATTAAACTTTGTGAAATTCCAATGAATATTTTAATTATATCTCGCTGAAAAAAAATTATTTTCTGCATTTAATAAAAATTGACATAACATTTAAAAATTCAATAAAAATGTAATAAAATTTCATCAAAACTTAATACCATAATTAAAAAAAAATTTTTTTTTTACTTTCGACAATAGTTATATTTATATTTTATTACGATGGTTACAATATATATTTTTATAATTTTTATAATTTTTTATATCAAGTTGTAGCCTGCGAACTTTGTTATTGTCTACACTTTAATTTTGTAAAAGGATTTTTTAATCCGCGTCTTCAATAAAACAGTTGATCCAAAAATATTCGCGTATACAGACGACTCCAGCATCGCCTTAATTTTTGAAACAAAATACATTAATTTTTTTCTCTAATCAAATAATTATTGTGTTGTTTAGATTAATGTAATCAATGATCTGCCAGTTGGCCAAACTTTGATGGATCATATATTAACCGGTCTTGACTTGATTGTGCTTAATGCGAGCCTTGGGTTGAATTTGTTTGATGTCTTTAGTCCTATATCAGCCTACAATTATTTGTTTTTTGGAGAAGGTAAAGTAACATATTATAATAATATAGTCGTATCAAAGTTATACATACATAATACTTATCAAGTATTGCTTTAAACTTAAAATAACACTATTTTTTTATTTTTGCATTATTGAATAACTATCCTAATATGCATATTGTGCTACAAATATTGTACGATAACGGCATCATAAATTAACGAAAATTTTGCAATAATTGCAAACCAAGATGATTCGTCATAACACAGTAGTTTTGTCGAAATAAATTCCTAAATAATATTCAAAAATGTGACAAATCACTTCTGTCAAGCTAGCAGGACCAAATGAGCAAAATCGGACGGGACCTATTGAATTATTTAGTGTTCATTTTGTGCTAATTTGTACCGCAAGAAGTAATTTTGTACCTTATGTCGTTTAAAAGAAACTCATAGTGCTGCTAACTCTGCTGCTAAATATCAAGTAGGACCACTAGAAAAAAAAGACAAAAATAAAAATAAAGGCAGATATAAATAGTGCTGATTTTGTACTAATTTGTGCCACGAAAAATAATATTGTACCAAATGCTATTTACAAGAAATTTATTATTATAATAAAAAATTCATTAATATAAATTTTTTATTATAATAAATTTTTTATCATAATAAATTTCTTCTAAATAGCATGTGGTTATTACATATATATACATATATATATACAGGGTGAGGAAAAGTACCGGGACATCTAAATAACTTCTGAACGGTTTGAGATATCAGATTGAAATTTACATGGTTACAATAGTATCACACAATCTACCTCATAACACCAAAAACGGGGGAGGGAGGCGAAAAAATCTTAAATGCAATGTGAGGTCATGTGAGGGTTCGTTTGAAAGGGTTTTTTGAGACGAGGACAACGCGATGTCGCCGAGGTTTCTACGATTTTTTTTTCGCAGAGTTATGATTATTTAAACATTGAGATTTTGCAGTAGCGGAGGGTCCACGACGAGGACGTGAGAAAGACTTTCCGAACTTTTTTTTGCGGACGTGTGGATAAAAGTGCATGTAGGAAGGCATGTGCGGTGTGCGTGCTTGCGCAGTAGTTAACGACTCCAAACCCCTTCTACTGTGTGTCCGGAAAGTCTTTCTCACGTCCTCGTTGTAGGCTCTCCGCTACTACGAAATCTCAATGTTTAAATGATCATAACTTTGCGAAAAAAAATCGTACAGACCTCGTTGTTCTCGTCTCGAAAAACCCTTTCAAATGAACCCTCACTCGACCCCACATTGCATTTAAGATTTTTTCGCCCCCCTTCCCCCGCCCCCCGGGGGTGGTAAAATGGGCGTTTTTGGTGTTATGTGGTAGATTGTGTGATACCATTGTAACCCTGTAAATTTAAATCCGATATCTCAAACCGTTCAGAAGTTATTTAGGTGTCCCGGTATTTTTTCCTCACCTATATATGTAATAATTAATTTTTTATTATAATAATAAATTTCTTCTAAATAGCATGTGGTACAATATTATTTTTCGTGACACAAATTAGCATAAAATCAGCATTATTTTTTTTTTTTTTTTAACGATGGGAAACGCTCCTGCTCCCCAGGCTGGCCAGACCTGGGAGTGTGGGACTCGGGAGAGGAGCCCTGACCATTATCAGGGTTGTCCCCGACCCGCCTACCCACCAAAAATAACCATCGAGTCCACCTTCAACCCTTGATAGGGAGGAAACCCCGGAACCGACAATACGTCATTACATCAGGGCCCCTCCGTAAGGGGGATCGGAGCATGAGCTCCCCGACGCGCCACTTGCATCGGGTTGGGAGAAGGGCATGTGGGGACCCAGCCGAAATACATCAGCTACGCGGGCCCCCGCCCAACCCCGGGGNNGGGGGTGGCCTCCTCACCCCAGAAGGGCCCAGCCACCCCCTCGTCCGTTCGGGGCCAGGGACTAAAGCAGTCCAATACCCCGGGGCAGACCTTGCGGCCCGCCCCACCGACCATCCACGCGAATTGGGCCGTGTGAAGCATGGCCCAGGTGGCAGGAACCGCCCGGCGGGGGAGACCCCACC
>QKQZ01019072.1:0-11961 GCA_003595255.1 Solenopsis fugax
AAATTTTTAACATATACCCATACAAAGATATTTCCATTTTTACGAATTACCCCACCTAACGAAAGCCCTGGTCTCCCCTACAACAAAAAATATCGTTCCATTGTCACTTATCGTTAGTCATAAATACAACAAAAAAAAGCATATGTACATACCGGTCGCATATATACTTTTTCCTACGATTCTTAGACAATTGAGACCCGATCAATCGCGACAGATGTCTTATCCATACGAAATGCGCGTTGTTCCCGATGTATCGCGGATCTATCAGATACAGCAGATTGACATGTACCTCCCTCTTGAATTTAGTGAGACGTAAGGGTAAAAAGACGATNAGGTAAAAAGACGACCTTTTCATCCTTCTTCGTCTCCATGGTGAACACGTTGATAGAAATTTCATTCAATCGTTCGAACTTCTTGATCTGCTTCAGGGTCATAGGAAATTCGATACCGTCCAACTTCAGCACCTGAGTATAGTGAAGATATTGCGACACTCTGTCGGAATTTCTCTCAACGGGATACAAAGCGGCAACCACCGACCACGTGAAACAAGCGTCATCCATAGTCTTCACATTAACCACAGCTCGCTTATGATGTAAAAATGATGGTAACTGTAACCAACATCCCGCGCGCATAGGATTACATTTGTTCACGTTCAACCTTAGATTCAATATCTTCTTCAACGCCCAGCAACTGTCGCTTTCCTGAAAATCTTCCAACTGACTTAAAATATTATCGATCACACTCGCGTGATACCACTCGCGCAAATCGGATGTCGTTAAAAGTTGCTCGTTCTTAGTGAACACAGTTTTAACGTCCGTTTTATTATTCCTATTAATAAACTCCCCCGTAAACATAACATTTACCTTCAAGCAATTGTGTCGAACGAGATTCTTGCGAACGCGATCGAACACCGTATCGCGCACGCCCTCGAGAAATCGTCGCGGATCGATGTACCGTCTGTTTATTATCACACCCGTCACCACGCGTTGCCTGAAAGCCGTCTCAAGTTCGATCCATGAAAAATCCCTATTAGACTCATCACTCCCGCCGACTATCGCGAAACGTTCGCGCAAATCGTCTCGAACGACTTCTAAACGCGCTATTCGAGCGAGCACGGCATTTATCGTCGACACCAACGCTAGTCCACCACCGTGAAATTGCACACGTCCGTCATCATGGCATACGTTCCGCAACGTTGCGAAAAAATGGTCGCATCTTCGTTCCCACACGCGATACGACTCCGCATCGTTCACTCTCGACGCGTGTTCTATAAGATCCCTTTCAACAGAATCCATACTTATTTACACGTGGTAACCATAATGTCTCACCTACACTGTCGTAAGGCACAGGAAATCCGATTCGTTCCTCGAACTCTCGCTCACAAATTTCAATATCCAATTTTCTTTTGCGCCACTGTTTCTTCACAGTATGGTACGCTTTCCTTCGATAAATCCACGATCTTTGACTCACAGCGAATATCGTCTGTATCCACAATATCTCTCGCGGCCATACGATTCCATACTCTCTCCGAAGATGATGCACCGCCAAATTCCATCGACTGTCCTCCTTCTGCACACAGACTATATCGAAAGGAGACCACGTCAACGAGTTCTCATCACAGTACAAATCCACACTTTCTACACCATCCTCGCTACGCGACGACAGTTGATCGAGGTGTAAATCAACGCTCTCACCCGAATTGTCGCCGCTTCGCGAATAACCGTACAAAAAAGCGTCTCTAGCGTTGCTATCGTAATCGACTTCCTCCAACATTATCTCTTCGCCTCCTCATCGATAATCGATATATATATCTTGCAAAAGTATTCGAGCATTTCAATAGCAGTCAACACACGTATCCTTTCGCGAATACGCTCCAACAGCTCTCGCCTTTCTACGATCTCCTCATCCCCCTCCTCCTCCTCATGTATTGAATACAACTGCCCATCATTCACTCTAGCAATATCTACAATTTTATTCAAACACATCGTCTAACGACGAACGATCTGTTACACTGCCACCAATGAAATCCACGCAGCGACTTTTATAACACCTCCACTATTGGAGTACAAACAATTAGACGAAGAGATAAACAATACCGCGATTATCTCTATTTTCGTCTCACCTCGAACCGCAGCCGGCGACAGTCGCACTTCCGACGCGCGCGATAACACGCGCGCGAATCGTCGCCATCTAAAGAGAGATCCGGNACGCGCGCGAATCGTCGCCATTTAAGGAGAGATCCGGCCTCATCGACCGGACGCGACATAAATCGTTTAAAGAATTAATAATAAATCGCAAATGATCGCCAATATATCGATACATCATTACGCAAACTTACGCAACGAATACGCGACTCGCCATCATCTAACGAGATGCGTAAGTCTAGACGACATCTAACGAGATGCATAAGTCTAGACGGTAGTGAACGTGAACAAAATCGTAACGATATCGATTAACATATACTCAAATAATAAATAATCATTCTATCTCCACGCAACGACGAGTGCGCCCACCACAGGATCATCTTAATCATCACTCGTGCGGTCACCTCCCCACCACATGAGCACTCACACACTCTCTATCGATGTGACTCACACACTCTTAGTGTGCTAGAAGGAACATATACCCATTCCGCCCTTCTACCTCCCACCCGCCACCTATCCCTTACGGCAACTAACACTGCCGATCCTCCCACACCCCACCCCCGGCGCGCGCTCTGAGTGGGAACTACCGTTCTCCTTCACTACTCGTGTAATTAACATAGAATATCAAATTTTGTTATTAATCAAAATTTCGATCTGTAACACCACACTCGAAAAATTATTATGTAAGGCGATTTATCAGTATACGGGTAAAGGAGGAATTACGGTGGTTAAAAATATCATAATAATTAATTTATCGTTTATCAGTTAGAATTTTGGCATTTGAGTCATATGACAGGAACTGGGAAGGGTTAGTTTCAGTGGTAACGATAGATGAAGCTTAGGATAGTGTCTAATTGATTCATATACACATTCATCCAGCGATCATCCGTAATGAAAAGAAAAATATTTCGCATAGAAAACGATAGGAATATGTTGAGGGCTCGATAAGAACGATAGAGTAAGCATAAGATAGTGTCTGACTGATTCGCATACACATTCGTCAAGTGAGTATACGTAATGAAAAGGAAACGATTTCGCATAGAGACCGATAGGAATATATTTAGGGCTCGATAAGAAAATCGATGGAAACCCGGAATCTTAAGAGATATCTTAGGACTTTTAGATACTCACGTTATCCGGTCACCACTCGTTTTAATCACCAAACGAGAAGATTGTAGTGCTAATCTACCTTTTCTTTCTGTTTCAGATGAACAGCTCCGTTGCGGACCCTCTGCTGGATCTCTGCCTTCCTGGACTTGGATCTCTGGACACCATTGGACTTCGTTGGATCGACGCAGACGCCTTCAAGATATTTCACCCCGGATTCGAATCAAGCTCGGTGAGTAAACGAAGAATTTTACAGACTAATACTAATATCTGTTTCAGATACGCGCACTGATTCTAGGATCTCGTGGGATTCGAAATGAATACTCATAATTTAATGTAACAATAAAATATAAAGTTTATTTCAAAATAAAATCTGTCTTTTACATAATTTCCCCACGATCCAAAAATGTTCCGCACAATCGTTTCTTATGCATTATCCATGCATGCGCGCACATTCACACTCGTGACTCTAAGTGTAAATCGAAATAAAACTAAGTACAAAAACTAGTATGCTTCTAAGATGTGAGATGCACATTGCGCATCTTAATCATATTATTGCAAACAAATCGCACACACGGTCTACCGATCTCATGGCACGCCCACATCTCGTTATCGAAATAAAATACACGGCGAACTAATCGCGTAACGAATCGAGTTGCCTCGAAACAAACATATAGAAAATAAATCGTTATACAAATTCGACATGTATTCGGAATACTAAGTACGAATTTCACACACGGAAAATTTCTAAGTCCGAATGACTAGAAAATTTTCTAAGTCCGATCACGAAAAATATTCTAAGTCGGAATCGAACACGGTAGAAAAACGATTTAACACGGTCTCTCATTCTTGAGAGATTATACTTCGAGATTCGGAGGACGAAAGCTCTCGATGCTCGTTCCGCATCGCATTTTATACCCGTTCCACCGATTCTCTTCCCCGCGCAGTTTCTCTGCGCGCGTCATTCCGCACGGCGCTCACGCTTCGTGATGGATGCGGCGCGTGGTACTCTAAGCGTTGAGAACATCCGTTTGTTCTCCGCACACGGTTCCCATTCCGTCGAGAACATTCGTTGTCGGCGAATTTCTTGCGGGTAATTTTCTCGCTCGTGTGCACCGACAAACTTCGGACTGCACCGACCGTTTATCTTCGCGTATGAACGCGGCGCTCATTTTCGCGACATTCATTCCTCGAGAGCGACATGAAATGACATTAAGCGTATTTAACTGTTCTATTACTGGCCATGCTGCCTAAACCTCATCATTCTATATTTCTCACATATTCATGCATACTACATGCACGTTTGGACCTACCTAACTAGGTCGCTAACTAAACGATAAAATTATGCATGACAAATCAAATGATACATGTTATCATGTATATATACCATTTTAAAAAACGCACCTCGATAATTCTTCAATGAAGCATTTTCAGCAAAAATGTTTCAGACAAAAGTATGGTTTCGAGGGGGACATAAGATGGTGTCATTAATTTGACCTTGAATAGTTGCTTGAAGATCACGTGAAGATCATCTTCAATTTTTTAAATAGAACTGCCTACTTTTTATTTTATTCTTGTAGCTTATCTCGAGGCCTTTCCAAAACACTATAATTACATGTTTTTTCGTTAAATATTTTTCGAGTTACAAGACTTGAAAGTTACAGTACCGCCGGCATTAGCATCACTCAAGGTGTACCACGTGGAGGTTGCCTGATCGGATTTACACCTCTTTTGTGTTTGAAGAAAGATCGAAGGATGATCCAATCAGTCAAGGTAAGATCGGTCAGTGATCCAGTCAGTCAAAGCAAGATTGATCGGTGATTCAACCAGTCAAGGTAAGATCGGTCGATGATCCAGTCAGTCAAGGCAAGATTGATCGGTGATCCAACCACTCAAGGTGCAAGATCGGAAAAGATCCGGCCAGTTAAGGCAAGATTTTGAGAATTTTCTATCTCAATAAATGTTCGAAAATTCCTCCTTCATTCTGAATACATAATTGAATTCGACGTTCGAAATTTCGAACCATCTTATGTCCCCCTCGAAACCATACAACTTTTATCTGAAACATTTTTGCTGAAAATGCTTCTTTGAAGAATTATCGAGGTGCGTTTTTTAAAATGGGTTACCCTGTATACAAAACATAAAATAAAATGGTAAAACAAAATTTGAAGTAATTCAAAACACGTAAAATACGAAATAGTAACATGGAATGTTCTTAAAATGCTAAATAAGTGTGTGAGCGACTCTTATAGTTATATGTAAAATGAAGTAGCTAAAATAAATAAAACTAAAAAAAAATGTTTAAAATAAACTACATTAAGTAATCTCGTCTGAATGCCATCGCTATTCGCTCATTTGTTCTACTCTCACTTGTCGCGCCTGATTATTATATTTTATAATGTGACGTTGCTTCATTAATTTAATGGTCATCTTGTTGTTGCTTTGCTGCTTCTGCATTGCCGCCTTTCGCCTCGGAATGCTTCTTTGACATCATCCCTTTGGCGTTGCTCGTAAATGGTCCTCGCGTCATTCCTGCAAGTATCTGGCTTGCCGGCGGCGTTCTCGCCTTGCTCGGCGATTCCTCGGCTGGTTCCGGCTGGTTATTTTCTGCTCGCTGATCTTTTCTACAAATCTTTAAAATTCTCGATTTAGAACGAGTAGAATTCCTCGGCGGTCGTAAGGGTAAACATAAAATAGTGTATGACTTTATGGTGAAGTTGACATATAGACTAAGTTAGTACGGTACCTCACAGAATCTAATAATCGTTTTGAAAACCGTTACAGAAACCCGCGAAGCATTATCAGGATAGAAAACGATAGAACTTCTTTAGGTCGACTCATATGCGTTATGATTGATACAAGATTGCACGGAACGTGAAAGAATATGAAAAGTGAATATTGTGAATCTCCTATAGGGAACGATAGAATTTATGATGAATTTGACATAAACACTAGAACCTCTTTAGGTCGATTAGACTTTATGGTGAAGTTGACATATAGACTAAGTTTGTACGGTACTCTTATAGCATCTAATAGATAATCATTTTTGGAACCGTTATAGAAACCCGCGAAGCATTATTATGACAGAACACGATAGAACCTCTTTAGGTCGATTCATATGCGTTATGATTGCTACGAGATCGCAGGGAACGTAAAAGGATATGAAAAGTGGTTATTGTGATTCTCATATAGGGAACGATAGACTTTATGTTGAAGTAGATATATACAGTATGTTTGTACGGTACTCTCACAGAATCTAATAGATAATCGTTTTGGGAACCGTTATTGAAACCCGCGAATCATTATTAGGATAGAAAACGATAGAACCTCTTTTGGTCTATTCATATGCGTTATTACTGCGCGACTGCAGGGATCGTAAAAGTATATGAAAAGTGGGTATTGTGATTCTCATATAGGGAATGATAGTATCTGATTGATTCGCATACACTTTCGTTAAGAGAGTATCCGTAATGTAAAGATAAACATTTCGCATAGAGAACGATAGGAAAAATTTAAGGGCTCGATCAGACATTATCCTATGCTTACTATTTCGTTTTTTATCGAGCTCTCAACATATTCATATCGTTCTCTATGCTAAAAGGTTTTATTTTCATTACGGATACTCGTTTAACGAATGTGTATGCGAATCAGTTAGATCACTATCCTATGCTTACTGTATCGTTTTCTATCTAGCTTTCAACATCCTATTGTCCTCTATGCGAAATGGTTTTCTTTTCATTAGGGGTACTCCCAGAATGACAATGTATTCGAATCAATCAGACATCCTATGCTTACTCTATCTTTTTTTATCGGGCTCTCATCAAAATTCTATCGTTCTCTATGCGAAATTGTTGTCTTTTCATTACGGATACTCCCTAAATGACAGTGTATGCGAATCAATCAGATACTATCCTATACTTACTCTATCTTTTTTCATCTAGCCTTTAACATATTCCTATCGTTCTCTATGGGAAATGTTTTTCTTTTCTTCAAGGATACTCGCTGAACGAGTGTGTTGTCCCGAAGGACGAACCTTCCGATCCTGCACGTACCTCGGTAGCGCAGAAAAGGGTTACTCTCTTTTTAGGGCTACCTGCTGGGCCGGCAATACCCCGGGACGTCGAGAGCACAGTTGGATATAAAGATGGTGTGGCGCGTACGCCGTACTTACTTCACAATGAGGGTATCCTCTCGATGCTGCTCTTCCAGACAAGAATTCTTTCTCGTCGACGAATAAAATGTTCAAATAATCTTCAATGTCCTATTGATAATCCAAATTATGTCTATCTCGCGAGACGCAATAAATCAATAATTAATATGTAACGTGATTTTCATTTAATTCTCTCTAAGAAAGTTCGATAGCTTCATCTAGATCTCACTCTTAAAGTCTCATACGTTTATTACGTTAATTCATTCAGCGGAATGAGTCCATAAGAGCTTCGTCGTTTACTAATTTAATCGTAACTCACGAAATTATATTGCATGCATGCAAATAATTATCTGTCGTTCACTCTACATCAATGTTCTGCTCGTTTACCAAGCGAAGCAGAATTCTATCTTAATTCTCTATGCTGTTTTATCTTCTGTATTAAATTTGGTGTCCTTACAACCTTAACTATTCTATAAATTTCGGCAACTCATCGATTATTAGTGTAATTGTGATTAGCAAGATCATTTTACGTGCAATGCGTTGTGCGTCTGTTGTGCAAGTTATCTTAAAATTCAGCTCATTCACAAAGCAAAGCAGAATTTTTACTCAAATATTTAGTTATCAAGCATTAATCTAACTATCTCACTACCTTCTACTTCAGGAATTCAATGTTAGATAAATATCTCACTTACCAGGAGGTCGAGAGAAAAGCAAGAGAAAATAACAGAAGGAAAAGCATTAGGAGATAGAGTGAAATTTTGCCGTCGTTGCATTCGTCAATGTGACGAGAATTGTCAGCACAAATAACGCACCGGAGACGGAAGTGGCCGACGAGGACTCGAATCCGTCAATGGGACGAGAGCAGGCGGAATTGCCTTTACTTTTCTTGCGACAAAGATCACTCGCCTTGCGACGAGGATGCAGCTAGCGCACTACTCAAGTCGAGAGACAGATGAATCTCAATGCTCATGCGTGCACTCAACTTGACAGCACTCACTCAAGTCAAGAAACCAAGTGGCATGTGGATGATTGCTCACTCACGATAGCCAGCTCGCACTCAAGTCAAGAGACAAATAGCAAACAACAGGATGGGAAGGAAGAGCACCGTTTACTGGGTGAAGGTATATACAGCCCACGTCCACAGTCTAGAACGCACACGTGTTAGGCATGTACAGCACAACTGCTCATCTCACCTCTAGACAGTGCTCACTAATGCGATGCTCACCGACCGCTAACAGGGCGCTCACTTAACCTAAGGTAAAGCTCAGGATAATGAAAGCGAAGGTAAACATTAGAGAAAGGCAAGACAGATCACGACACCGCACACACACTCCCTAAAAGGAAGGAATTACAGCATATGGTCGTGAATTATATGTAGCAATGGTACACGAAAGTAGAGGGAGAAGAGTCAGAGTGACACGAAAGCTGAGGGAGAAATTCACGATTCAAATTTGATCATTGACTCGATATTAAATTTAATCCATTTTTATTTTACTATTACAGTTTCACGCTATTGCTTCGTGATTCTCAGTAAATTACTATAAATGCACAATGCTTCTTAATACTAAGGAAGAGGTAACATGAATAAATTCATAAAACAGGTTTTCAATATTGCAGTATAGTAGTACTCAATTAGCCTACAGTATATCAATTTACGAATCATAAGGTTGTATTATCAACCTTAAATATCTCAACATCAAATCTCGTCTTTATTCTAGCAACATGAAGTCAAATTGGATTATCAAATCTCTTATATGAAGGTAGGTTAAACAAGACAAATCAGATAATATCCTTAAATCTTAGATAATTATAAAACATTAATAAGAATCTTAAATTCCATTAACTCAAATCTTGTGGATACGTCAAATTAATGCTATATCCGCAGATTGGAAATACGAATACTCTTAAGTATTTAATTCATAATCTCAAAGCTTATCAACGAGTTACATTATCAGATATGTTCAATAAACTTATAGTAATTCAATAAATCTTAACAGTGGTGAATAATCTTCGTTTAAATATATCTCAATCAAAGAAATCAAAGTATCAAATCTTAAGTCTCTAAGGTAATCTTAAGTATCTAAGATAATTGGGAGCAGCAATATAGAATATCAAGTATTTCTATATTTAAACCATAATCCAAAATTCCTGGTTGAATTCTGAAAGTCGAAATCAAAATCATTCAATATTCTCAAAGTATCGAAGTATTTCAAAGTATTGTTCACAAGGTATTTCTCACAAAGTATTTCTAAAGTTCCGTTTATGTTTTCATCAAATATCATGTATTCAAGTATTTTCAATCAAGTTTCAAATTATTGTAAATTCTCAAATTATTCCAAGTTCTCAAATGTCTCACTTCACGGATGCTTTGTCGATAATCACAAAGTATTACAAGTTCTCGATTTTTCCCACAAAATAATTAACAAAGAATGACACTTACAGATATACCCAGATTGTAAGCTGCCAAGCTAAGAACCCTCGACCAGTAATTGGCTCAAGGATGCCAAGATGTGATGCCTTAATGATCACACGCGAAAAAAATGAAAAATCAAGAAATAACAGTGTGCTACTAATTCTAAGTTCGACTCTAATGCGTGATGTGAACGTGAAGACGGTTGGAAGAGAATTGCGGCTAAGTTCGACTGTGCGCCCTTTGGTGGGGAGCGCGCAATGGAGCCGCCAGGCACGAAGTAACTGTTCTGGAAGATCGCGGAGAAGTTTGCTTCGTCTCCTGAGGGGAGAGCGAAGTGACGCGAAGTGACTACATCGGAAGATCGCGAGGATGTAATGTGCGCACTGGAATGTGAACGGCCTATAAATTGGTCGAGCATGGAGTAGGGACAGAGCGCGGTGACACAGGGGGAGCGTGATGGACTCACGCATGATTCATCAGTATGACTCATACGATGCGCTTCACTTTCGCGGCGTGTTCTTTGAAGAGATACCGCGGTGCAGGTGCTATCGCTCATCGCGTTCAAGGTTGCATTGCTGTTCAAGCAGCAGTATTATATATGAATAAAATATTATTTCACACCTATGTGGCTCTTCATTAATTGTATGCTATAACGTGTTTCAATATATTCCATACCGCCGTTCTCCATTCAACTCCACATTAGACAAGGATGGTTTAATAACCCAATCTACGTTAGACCGAGATAATTTAATGTTTTTAATAATGAACAAAAATAGTTTAATACATTGCCTGAGACATAGACAAAACAGATGTAAGCAATAGGTTTAAGTTAATAGCTTCTAAACCACTTGAGGGAGAACGAGGTTCCACCAATCGCGTAATCGCATTTTACGTGATTTTATGGAATATAGTGACTTTCCAAAATCATCGATAATTTGTGAACGCGGCGTCGTAGAAACGCTGGGATCACACAGGTACCATTAGACGGAGTTAAATAAAATCGATTTTCGGGTAGTGTCGGAAAATTTTGAAAGTGAAGTATCTCTGTAACGGCTTGTCCGATTGATTTTGAGTAAAGTGTATAAAATTCGTCTTTTTAGCTCAAATCTGGTGCAAAAAGAAATTTTTGAAAGAGTTCAATATTTAAGATTTTAGGAAATTTGAGGTTCAAGGTCACCGAAATTATTTCATTATTGGGTTGCCTATAACTTATTAATAACGTTAATATAATTTATTTTCTTATCGGTACGATAGTTTCAGAGTTATGGTCGATTGAAAATTGACGAATCGGCAATCGATAATTCGATGCATGGTAAGTGTACTGTGATTGGTAAGACAGAAAATTTATTACTTGATAACTTGGTACTCTTAGTTTTCAGTGGTCGACCGTTCGATCGTCGGTAAGATGAACTTATTTGCTACAAAGGGTATTTATATCGGCAAAGTAAGAAGCCAGACGGCTACGATTGGTAGTTTGACTTCCAACGTTACCGTTTACAGGAGATCGATTATGTAACATTTCTCCTAGGGCGGAAACGTGAATAGTGAAAAGTTTCAAATGAACTGTATGATTCCGCGGGATCATGTAACTCACTCATTGGTAAAAATGTGAACTTTTTCACGTGAACTTTTTCGCCATCAGTCTCGATTTTAGGAAATTAATAAATGTACTTCGGAATTAGAATGAAAGTGTGGTAACAGTAGTATAGAAGAGGTTAACCTCTTTGGTATTGCATTGCACGCGGTGATAGGAAAAGATAATGTACAATAAAAATAATGCTTTTGTGATATAATTAGGTCTATATTTATAATTAGGTCTATATTTATAATTAGGTTGTAACGGTTGCTGGTTTTCGTGTAACGGTATGCGGTGATTCGGGAAGCGGGAGTTGGTCCGGATGAGGCTCGTCGGATTGCCAGGTGTTCGTAATGATCGTACTCGGAGTTTTAATGCTGAATGAATGAAACAACGCTTTATTCAATGTTGAGACGGTATGTACAACGGTTACGGTATCGTCGCGGATGACGATAAATCGCTAAATGTAACTAATATCTAACCGGTCGCGTGGTGAGTTGTTGCGGGTGGTAAACATAAACTAAAGACTAGATGATGACATTGCGGCAGACTATACAACGCGGATATTAAT
>QKQZ01019074.1:0-14222 GCA_003595255.1 Solenopsis fugax
GCACTGGTCGACATTTTTATATGTAGTTCAAAGCAAGTACATTTCCATATTTTATCTATAACGACATTGTGAAGGGGAAGGTTCAACCTTTCAAACCGTCCAACCTTTTTTTTTTAATGAATACAGGATTCAGGAGACGCAAAANCGTCCAACCTTTTTTTTTTAATGAATACAGGATTCAGGAGACGCAAAAGAAAAAAGAACCTTCCGAATTGCCCTAGTCTTCCCTAAGCAAAAATTGTGAAAAAAATTCAAATCAACGAAATATGTTTCGTAAAATATCGCGAAGCTGTCATTAAGATGAAAATAAGTGGCGACTTTTGTTTATATTATAAATAGCTTTTCTTCGTTCGCAATCGTGACTAACAGGAACGTAATTTACTTTCTAAGAGATCGCGCCGATTACTGATTACTCACGCTGAGAGATATCAGATTCCTGATTCGCTCGATGGCGCTTTCCTAGCGACGATTTGCTTCGGCGAGTACCGACGAGCGTCAATGTCCAGTCGTTATCGTGCACAGTGGAGGCTTTATTATACAGTCATCACCGATCACGAGAGGCGCGCGAGATGATTTCGCCGATAGACCCCACAATTTGCCAAGGGGCGAATCTAACGATCTCATCTAACTTCTCGACGAGCGAGCAAGGGTACGGGTTACAAATACAATCGCGTTCGCACGATCGCCAATATCGATCGACGGAAGGGAAGAGTAGCGTAATTTCACATACACATCATTTTTAATTTTTTTTCACGCGGCTTCGAACAAATGCAGTGTTGTTTGCCGATTCCTGTGTTAAAAATAATTGACCGTTTCTGTGTATATTCAAATCCGCGTAAAAATAAACCGTGTAAATCCGGAGATTACTACGTGAAAGTAATGTATGAATTTAGCGTGGGATTTCCTCTAGTTATAAAAAAAAAAAAGATAAAAGGGATTACATATTAAATAGAATTTCTCTCCATTTTGAATATAACATAATATTTTCATCGTTATTAACAACGAGTGTAGGATATTAAAAGCGATCGCTCAAAACGACAACAAAATCCCACATCTGTTGCATTTTATCGCGTTTCTATCGCGTTTTATTTCGCGTACTGGCTTTCGCGCGTCCATCTGCTTTGGATTACATAGCGATATTCCGATTTTCAGCAACGAGCGGAAAACGGTAACGCGACCGCGATTAACTCGTACATATCATCGACGAGCGGATGCACAATTCGTTTCGCAGTGCGAGAGAATCGGACGATCAATCGTTGCTGTTCATCAACTTACGCGATACTAACAAAGTGCGTTCACAGTTCACGTCACTCGTCTTCGTTTATAATTTATTGCACGCAATCACTATTATCTTTGTTCCCGTTAAATCCGATCGACTAATTCGAAACGTCGGGGTAGTTTCATTCGCGTAGCGACCGAATGGATCCGATTGCGGTTTAAATCACGGTAGAATTTTTCAATCTACGTGGAAAACGTGGAGCGAATTCATGTACACGTAGCGTGCTGCAATCGAGTCGCAAACCCGTAAATTCCGCGACGAAGTGTCGCGTCGAAGATACGAAACGGCTGCTCGGACTGATCGGAGGGAATTCCGAGGGAACGCTGATCGCGGCAGACCGACGCGACGTGGTACATACAGGTGTATCGCGTAGAACGTGCCGTACTGTACGTACATACGTAGAGGGGAAAAAAAAAGGAAAGGCGAACGAAATACGTGCGAAGCTTTTAGGCGCGGCATGAATGCACGCATTGAAACGAATGGCTTTCACGGCACACGGCCCGCGCTATCATCCGCAGATGATATATCACCTCCCGGGACTTTTGAACACTGCGGACTTTTCTCACGCGTTCATGCGCGGCAATGCTCTTGCCGAGGGCGAAGGGGCGAATAATAGTCACCGTTCGCGCGCTCATTCCTGCAATTGCGTATTTTCCGTTGTCTCCCTTATCATTTTCGACCACGTCCTCCCTGCAACGGTAATTAATTCTTCCGCGGCAGCTTGTATCCCATTGTCGTACTTGATATACATTCGTTAATGTCGCATGCAAGTCACGACTGTGTAGGAATAATGCTCACGCGCGCGTATGCACGTGTGCTTGATTATACAAAAATCGAGACGCGGTTGCGAAAAAGTCGTGTAAAATTGCGCAGGGACTTGGAGACGTTGCGAAGATAACCTCGGTATCTTTACACGAGAGAGGGGTAAAAAAAGTGGATATCTCGGCGCGAGTCACGCGAATCACGGCGGCCTAAATTTATTTCTCGTCGTAAAGCTGGTTTAGATGCAACAGCTGTGGAAGAACTCGCACGTATCGCGCCGGTAGATTTGTCACGTGCAACCGCATTGCGGCTTACGCCCAGTCATATAATTTCAAATGCAAGGGCGACTTCGCTATTGCGTTTCGACGCGTCGGCTGGTGACAACTTTTTCTCCCCCCCCTCCACTATTTTTTTTCCATTCTTTCTGCTTTTTCAGAGAAGGACGAGCGTCGGGTGCGACATGGACGAAAACGTATATTTACGGCACTCATGACGGCTCGCATTAGACTATAGTACGAAAGCTGACGCTAAAACAGCGACGTCGCGTCGCTCCACACGCGCGAGTCGCAAAACGTAAATACAAGATCGCACGCGAACACAAAAAATAGCAGCCGTACCCATCACTTTTACGATAGAGCACGTTGTGCGTGGCGGTTCGTATCTACGCGCATCTCCCCGTAAAGCACCCGTTTAATTCCGCGTTTAATTATATTCCCGCGGTCGGAATTGCGCGCGGCAGCGCGGATCCATTCGGATGCGGATAGTTAATTAAAAATAATAATTACCGGCAAGATATTTGTAATGCCTCCGCGAAGCCGGTTTCAGCACCGGCAAAGAAGTTTACAGATAAACCCGGCTTTATGGTCAATTTCGCGGCCCACCGTTCTTCAAAGTGGAAGTTAACTACCTTGAACTAGTGGTAAATTACACGTTGGATATTCCGCGCGAATGAGCACCCGTCGTACATTCAGATACGCGTGTTTCCTCCACTTGTTCAGCAGTTCTCCGCCGGGGAAGTACGAAGAAAAAGCGTCGTTTCAGCTTCACCGAGCAATGCAAAAGAAATCTGCTCCCGTGATTTCATTCGGAGCGAATTTTGCGCCGGTTGCGTTTTTATTCGAGTGGCGCTATCGTTATTTCTATTCGACCACCGTTTAACTTGTTTTCTAATCAATCTAATAGAAATTCCACACCTGTAACATTTCTTTTATGTGCACATTGTAGTTTCAATATGTGCGAGTAACGTACAGGCTAAGAGATATACAAAATAATATAAACGTCTGGAAAATTCTCTACTTATTTTATTAATAATTGACCTATTATTTGTTTTTAATACAGATTTTATCCTTGCAGGAATGAAATCATACTTGAATATCACCAATGCAATTTGTACCATTCTTCTAACAGAATCTTTCAAGAGATATTGGAGGAGAAAATCGGCTTCTCACTCTGCTCTTCAAAACTACTCACTATGATTCGATGATATTTAAATCAAGCAGTCAGCTGGTCAAAAAAGATGTTGAAGTTATGGAGAACGAAGGGCAATTATAGTAAGAAGCAAATTTCTTTCTCCAATATCACTTATAATTGCAAAAGATGTTCTGCAAACTCACTAATGGAATGTTGAACTATTCTTTTAGAATTAGTGCCTATTAGTGACTATTCAAGCATTGTATGACTTTATTTCAACAAGGATAGAATCTGTATCAAAGGCAAACGGTGGCCTAATCTCTTGTTAATAAAACAAGTAGCGCAAATGTTCACGTTACTTTATCCATCCCCTGTAGATGTGATAACCGTGAAATTAGCGAGTAAGCGCGTGATCTGCGTTACACGTGTCCACCGGCGGTTAGTTACGGAAAGACGATGGGTGAGTCATTGAGACGGCGATTCGACCTGACGAGGGATCGAATTCTCCCTACGTCTGCGGATTATTGCAAATCCCTTCGCCGGTTCCACAAAAAGAAGGGAGGAAGGACTAAGATGAGAGGGACGAAAGGCTCCACCGGTAGACGGTTCTTCTCGGTCCATTATCGATGATTCGACCTGCATATGCGGCGCGGGACACGTCCTAAAACCGGTTTCCCGATCGGTTCCGAGAACTGCATGCGCCCGGATCGGATCCGGGTACCCACACAGCTCCATTCCCCCGCTTCCTTCTTCCTCTTTGACGTCTAGGCTCTTTCACGCCGCCGTATGCGGCTGGAAGCAGGGACTTCCGCGAGGCGCGGATGTGGGCCGGACCGGATTCGCGTTTACCTACGCCATATTTTAGGCGTTAGGCACGTCGCCGTAGGTAGGGCCACGGGCCCGGCAAAGGCATGCATCATCGCATTATCGCCTCCTCCGAAGTCACCGTTTACCATGAGCCGATCTACGACCTCGTCTCGGCGCCACGGAAACGTCGTTATGGCCGAGCCTTTCGATCAATATCCGCTAATCATTGCAATTCTAATCGACACTCCTATCAGGATCGTTTAAAGTGACTTCACTTTACAAATCGTTATTGAAACAAGTTTATCGCTTGCTTTTTTGTCCATTTTGCTTGATCATTTCCTCTCTATCCAATGCTCTTTTATTATTAGAAAATATATTTTATCATTCGAGATAATCCCAAAAAATAGTGCAACTATTTATAATCCATGCAGTTGATTTATTTAACAGTTTGCTTTTATTTTAATAAATAAAATAAGCTTTCACGAATTCAGACTATTGTACAATCCGCCATTAAAATCCTCTAGAAAAATCGTAGTTGATATTTTTCTACGATACAGAAGTGCAATCCATATTTTGTTAATACGATAATGGATTTCGGTTATTTTATTCATTCAACGCGTCATCGGCGAGAGGGAAAAATTGTTCATTTTTAACGACTTTGTTCGCGATAGGTAATACCAGCAAGATGTCGCCGACGTGGTTTGATAAAACGGAAGTTCCGTCAAAGAGAGCTTCTTGCGCGTGGTCTCGCCACAAACCGCCATCCATCACCACGCTGATCGCCGGCATACATCATGCATTTTTCCATCCATTGTAAGCCAGCACGCCTCCATTCGCTACGTGATTTTATCGTTGATGCCGTCTAGGTGCTCGCACTTGCGCTTAGGACCTTAGGTGATCCAGACACCCTTAAATCACGTATACATACTCCAAGACAGTAAGTATAAAAGAGTTCCTTTTTTTATAGAAGACTTTGCAAGACCATTAAATTCTAAAATAACGGCGATTATATCGTTACATCGATTTTTAAATTAATTTATTCCAAAATTGTCGATTAATTTATTCCACTTAGCCAATGCGCATTAAATCGATTTGTTATTGATATTTGTTAATTTTACACTAGCTTAACCGATATTATATTATTATTTATTAGTCATAAATAAATTAATAACTTATATTTATATTAATTATTATTCGTGTATACATTAATAATTCGTTATATTACGATACATATTATTATGACAAATAATAAAATTTTATTCTAGTCACCAATTTTGCACCAAATATTTTAAAAACTAATATGGCGCTAAAGAAAATCTAGGAATATGAGCAGTCTTTCGAAGAGCATACGTTATGCGAAACGTACGTGCTCCTCTTCTGAAAGTCTCATCATGGTATGTAGATGAAATATAGGAAGCTGACGAGAAGCATAATATAGGAAGCTGACGAGAAGCATAACGAAGTTAGCGCGATGATACCGGCCAAAAGAGCTTTAACGTAATCATCATTCGAATTACATGTTGAATTACCATATTAATTTAAAATTTTCAGACAATTCAAAAAATTGAACGTAAAGGATTTCTTTGCTTCAAAACCTTCGAAATTTCAATGCTAGACACAAAGTACCTGAAAAAGGGATTTAAAGCTTTATTAGAGTTTTAAAAAAATAAAATAAATTAAGTGTGGTGCTGTTATTTAGCCCAGATACCTTAAAAAATTCAACACTAAGCTTATTCGGATTTAGCGACTGAATAGAAAAATAATAACCGGCTTAAAGCATAAAGGAATGATATTAGATGGTATAAATCCGAAAGTTGACAACGATTAAGAATGATCGCCGTCGACCAATTAACTCGCTCGCGAGCCGCGCTTTCACGTACAGAAGAAAGCGGCTGAATTCTCCGAACTATTTATCATCATTTCCAACTGGCGAACGAAATTTAAGAGAAGCGCCCGAGACTCCACGTACACGATCCGGTACATCATTAACCACGTAGGAAACTGGCTTAACCACGTGGCGTCGTGTGCAGGTGTGCCTACGGTGAATTTAGGTTAATCGTTCGCGCTAATCGCCAGAAGTATATCCTTTGAGCAAGCAACGCGAGAGCTCGTAAAGCTGGCGCGCCGCTGTATGCTTTGCGATCCGCATCGGGAGGCGATGGTGCAACCAACCAGCCACGATGGATCGTTTTATCCGAGGTGAAGCATCACACCGCCGTTCGAACACCGGATACACCTACACAGCTGCACGATCCAAGGTGCCTTAGCGATCGCTAGCTAGTCTCACAAGCCGCATTATCTCACCGCAAGGCTCCCCTGTCGAGACGCCGAATGCTCACAATTTTCACGGCCATCCTAAAATCACCGTCTGCGAGAAGCTCAGGTCTTGGCACGAACAACTTTACGAATGCCACCGTTTAGTCGACTAGTGAGTGGCTAAATTGAGAGCCGGCTTGTCCGAGATGTCGAAAAAGAATTGCGGTAAAACCATCGGTAAATCGACTCCGTAAGCCAGCGCCCGCAACAAAAGAACCATCGCCATCGGCAATAGAATTCCGTAGATAGACGCTGCCAATGAGAATTGTTTTGAAGATAATTGCCCCCGCGACGGGAAATTCGATACAACATCTCTCTAAAGTAGCACAGCTGCTCCGGGTGCTTATTGTCTTCGATAAAAAACGGTGGCAACTGTTACAATAAATTTTGCGGTTTTATCTTACCCGATGTCAAAAGCCATAATTGCTTACTCGCTATTTATCAAGAGCTTGCAGCAAATTTCCTCCATTACACATATATAGGATACACATCGAAGAACGTATCTTTTGTTATAATAGGAGAAACGTTATATATATTTTTCTATGTCTCCATTTATAAAGAAACTATATGCTACTATATTATATCCTTCTTGAAATCACAACTTTTGTATTTGTTTTTTCTTATTGCTTGAAATAACAACATTTCAGATAGATAGAGTTGGTGATACAATATGCTGTATTGTACGATTTTGCTACAATTAATAAGATTATAACAAGGAAAGACTTCGAGCATGTCTTCGATGTTAATAAAACTTGATGAGTTTGTAGAAGGAATACATTATTCATTATAGATATTTTTTTAATCGACAACCAAACATGTTTAAGAGATGAAATCAGCCCTCGAAAATCGGTTAAATTTTTGTTTTTGTAAAAAATTAATTTATATATTCAGTAGACAGCTTTCGAAATTTTATGTACTTTGTATATTTACAAAATTATGCTATCATGTTTCGTTCAGAAGTTATAGCCGAAAATTTGGCCTCTCTAAACCTAGTTTCATTAAAATCGCGAAGAGGAATACCTGATATTCCTTGTAAGGAAATGTTATATGGTTCATATTATGCAAAGCAGTATGAAGAAAGTAAGGCCAACAACGAGCAAAATCAAGAATCGTAGAGTATGAAAATAATTTATTATAACAACGTAATAACAAATTTTATTTTTAATAATAACGGTAAGACGACTACTGTACGTTTTGACTACACATAATGTTCAGCAGTAATTATTTCGTAAAGAATAAAACATTCAAATAAAGAAAAAAAAGCGCTTTATCGAGCTTCATGATAGCAATATTCAGCGTGTCGCGCTCGGTAATAACGACGTAAAGGGTTTGTACATCGCAAACGCATATAAATTGCGAAACTTTGTTTCATATAAATCCATTCGAACTGTCAGTATCAGAACGTACGGCAGGAGGTCCACGCGAAGTGAAAATTGATGGTCCCGAATCGGACAGGAAGATTTTTCCACAGTTGGGCGGATATCGAGCCGAGGTGATAAGCAATGAAGGGCGCAGGATAGAGCGCCAGTGGGCCGTATCCGGTGGCGGTGTAACCGCTCTCGATCGTACCGAGCGTTTCCCGGGATCGCGTGTATGTAATAAGAGCAACGCGGTGATTCTTGCAGGAAATCCACGTGTACGAAGTACCCACGAAATCTGAACGCGCTCGATATTCCCATATTTAATTCACGCTCGGCAGACTCAAGAACATTAGAAACGTCTCGGAAGCCGAGGGAATTTCTTCAGAGTCTCGGTTAGCCGGAAAGAGTTTCCCGTGTAGACCTCTGAAAAAGTTGGCCGCGGTAGTATCCGGCGAAAAAAATGATAGCTACCGAGAGCGAGCTTACGGAGAGGACGAGCAGAGAAAACGAGGGGTGGAGAAGAGAGAGAAAGAGAGAGATAGAGAGAGAGAGTGGGAGAGGAAAAAAAAGGGATTGCAATACGACGGAATGGGCGACTCCTCGAGTCCGCCTAGGGAGAAACTCGTTGAAACATTTCCGCGACAGTCGTGCGGCTCCAGCTCAATGCGATTTCCAGCGAAATCGCGGTTACCGTGGTACTCGAACAAATTTCTAGTTTCCGTACCTTACTGGTACCTGAAGTTTTCTTTTTCCCATTTATTAGCTTGTTTGCAGCGCAAATTGATTTATACAAGACTGACGCGACTGTAAGCGTAAATAGTTTCTCTTAGTAGATAGAATTCTCTTTCGCGAGATAAAACGACTATAGTCTCGAATCGTAGCTTCTGCTTAACATCAGTCGACATGCTTTCTGATTCTCAAAGGGCTTTAGATCATCACCACACATACGTCACACATAGAAAGGTACAGTTAATATTGAGATTTCCACGCAAAGTATAATAGATTTTTTTTTTTTTTTTNTGTAAAAGAGACGACGAAGAACAGTGCGCCGGTTTTGAAAGGAGCCCGTAGGCGTCGGAAGTGACGTCGCATAGGAAACGGCACATACGTATTGCACCGTACAAGCCTCCAGAGACGACGATCCATTCTGAACTTTCCTCCTTCCTTCCTTCCTTCCTTCTTTCCTTTCCCATGCGTCTCTATGTTCTCTATCCGTCTTCACTATTGAGCCTCCGCGCAATATTCCTTTTTTTTTCCCCTCCCATCTCTCTCAGGCGTCTCCAGGTTTAACTTCCTGTTTACAAACGATCTGACTCCTTCATGCAGTATTTAATCGATCATAAAATCCACACCGACCACCTCCCGCAAAGCGAATAAAATGAAACTTTATTCTGTCCGGGGCTCATTAAAAAAATCTTGGCGGAAAAATTTTTCCAGCTCTCGCGCACGAGAAGTTATTTCCGCTGTGTGCAAAGTATATGCAAATCCGTTTCGAACGAATACGCACGGGGATAATCGTTGACATGCCAATCGTAAAATAATCCGAAAGAATATCTGATAACGTCGTTGGGACAACGTGCGTTTATTCGCAATATCTTGCCGTCGTTAGAGCCCGCTTTCGTTATTTAATGTGACATTTCATGCTCGTTTGATTGCGCAAACTCCCTGACTTATCTGGCAGCAACGAGATAGAGGTCATAATGAATGTATATCGTAATAAGCTACGTATCCATAGCTGCATGTGACTGCAACTGTCACTTTTTCCACTTACATGCTGCTCCAGAGCGACTGTCTCGAACTTTACGCCACATATACAACGAGCATATAATTACCGGTGCATTGTGCCATTCGCGTAGCTTTTATTCTCCGAGACGAATGTTTCTCTCTCTCTCTCTCTCTCACTCTCTTTTTCCCGGATTTTTTTTTATGCTGCGCCGACGTGCTTTCAACGAGATCGTTAGTGGCGTCTCCAACAGAACGCACTCAGCTACCATTACGCTCTCGTACTAGATGAAAACGAATTCAAGAAGCCAGTCGATTCCAGTTACGTCTCGCCATCGCGGAGATCCTTGAAGTTATTTTTAAGAATCGAAAAAGAAGCCAGAGTACAGTTGTAAACTCGATCAGAACAGTTCGCACACGATAGACATTTTCGCTCTCGCAAGACACTGTGGGACAAAACGTGAGATTGTGCGATATATCAGAATGTTCTCTCAAGATTAAACTTTTAGTTAACAAATGTATAAAGACAATGGCAAATTGAATGAATTAACTCGACACACACACACGCGCGCGCTTGACACAGCGCTGCTGTATTCTTCAGGCCGAGAAGTTGAATTCCTCATCATTAGTCGCTAGTGGATACGATAAAGCGATCTACAAGAGAAACATCGTGCGTATAATAGGAAAGTAAACTCCAAAGAAGGCTTTGCATTTTAATCACCGCGGTTGAAAACATTAATCAATTTGAAACATCGTTATTTCGCGTTTGACGCTCTAGGCTACACAATGAAAGTAATGCTTAACAAAGGCAACGTCTGTTTCGTAATTTTTTTCCCATGTTGCAGCGAGAGGATACAAAGTATCGAGCTCGAAAGAGAAAACACGTCGTCGCTATTTTCCAACGATTAAAAGCACAGGTTCGCTTAGCGTGCACGAAACTAATGAAAATCATTCGCGTCCTCCGAAGAGGCGCGGAGAAATAAGCTCCGTGAATAATGCGTAACCGTTCGACGGGACATTAAGCATTCACCGCGCGGATTTGTACACGCAACACGTGTGAATGGTACGTTACGGGCGTGACGTCGCGCGACAAACGCATCGAAACGTGCTTTACGACATTGCATTACAATGCCGCGCGCTGGAATCTTGTCGCCTGCATTATATGATTTACAATCGGACGCATCTCGTTAAAAGCCGGCATCATCTACAATTCGCGAATGAATTTCTCGAACGCGATTCATAATCTCGACGACGGCGATCGTCATTACCGTTTGATACGGAACTCGATGAACTTCTCCGCGTTCAACGCGGAGATAAGAACTGTCTTATTCAAATCGAGCCCATCCTATTCAAATTACATGAGACATATCCTGTCACACGGATGAAATATATGTGCGCTGCAGCGCGGAGCGGAAATTAGCAAAAAATCTTTCATGACTTTCAAATACGGCGAATCATTTTTCAATCCAAACGTGCATTCTTACTGTGCACGTTGCACAGGGGAAGGCGGGTAAACCACCGAGCCGATAAATAATGAATTCGCGTGTCGTTACGAGACATTACCGTGTGCGGTGCTAAACGACCACGTACGCTTTAGGGCGGAATTGAGTGCCGAAGTATTTTCTTCTTGATTTCTCTCGGCCATACAGCAACAAGATGTTCCGTCGCTCTCTATAAATAATTGAATTTATGGACTAGAGTAAAAGAGCGCTTTTAAGTTTCGAACACATTGCCTCCCGACTCTTGACTTCCTCGACGAGTGTTTAGTTCACAATATTCCCGATCCCCGAGACGACCCGGCCAATTCTCTCTCGTAACTTACGTATACATCGCATACGCTGAAATATAGCACGCTCGGCGTATACATATTTCCTCATTCAGGCTTATAAATATTAAAATCTGAACACCGACCATGGTAAGACCGTATAACGACGGAGTGAATAAAATTTCGCGTGTGTAGTGAAAAAACACTGCACTTAATTAACGAATCTGCGGCGACGTATACGGAAGGCGTAGGACGCTATGCGGAATATTTTCTTTATACAGCTGTATAAAGCTGTTTAAAACACGCCCAGCGTCGCCGCAAAAATACTGGCCGCGCGCACATTTGGGGAAAATATCACTGCACCACGGTTTGTTAAGCAGTAAGAGTATTTCTGTGTAAACACTCGCGTAATTGCTGTGGATGGTGCAAACGCTTTATTGCTGTGGGCGTACATATTATTAGGTATATAGAGTACCTGCGTCCCGCGCCACTTTGCATCCCGGTCGCGCTCGTTTGCTCGTTCGCTCGCTCGCTTTTCGCCGGTTCGTTAGAGCGTGACACACCCTTATTAATACTGCCACAATATTTAAGCAGAAGCTCATAACTATTATCTGCCCACATCAGCCCGGGTAAACCACGTAAAGCCCAACAAGCAGGTGGGAGGGAGCGGAATTAATTTAGCATCAACAATTTTTCAATCAACTTACGTCGGCCCAACAACGCGAGATAACACGCTCCGCAAACACGATCGTGTATGCGCGCCACGGCCAGACAGAATTTTACGTATTTCGCGGGTAAAATCTTTCGCAAGAGGTAAGCTCTAACAATACCAGACTTCCAATAGCTTAACGGCTCCGCTGTGCCAATACGTTGATGGTGGTTGTTTTTCACGAGAGAGGTACGTGAAAAGGGAACGTCGGTGTCGTCGAAGTTGACTTTAGCACCGCCGCGACGTAATTATTTAGTTGCGTCCTTGCATTAAAGAAGAGAAACTGCGGAAAATACGGCGAAGCGCGCCGACGGAGCCGGCATCTGTATTCGGAAGCCCCGGCCTAGAGGCTGCTTGATAATACAGAAGGCACTCCGGATGGATGAATATCGCGAAACGGTTTATGAGATCAACTGGAGCACAATGGTTTGTCGGCGGGAGCAATTCGGGACGACTTTACGACGGCCGCGTTACGTATAATTTACGATACTATTTGCTGATATGCCGATTCAACTGAAATAAACGTCCGACCTTAAACATCTTCCGGAAATTGCCGTCCGCGTGGATGCAGTTGTCAAGTGCTGCAGATTCTGGAACGTAGCTCCGTAACCATTACAACTGTTCGATACGTATTTACTGTAAAACCGATTACATCGCATTCCGGTATTGCTAGTCGATAATGACGTTCGACCGGGAAACAGTCTGTTAATCCAATGTGCTGTACTGCACTGCACTCGAGGCATTGGAAGAGTTTCCTCGCAATTTGTAAGGGGGCTCCCAGCCAGCAATGGGCGAATTAACATCTCTTTAACCTTTCTAATTGAACGTCGAGTTAGCGCAAGTTACCAACACGGAATGTTAACCCGAGACAATTCCATAACGAAACAACGATGTGCAAGAGGCGCACACGTTTCTCGTATCACGTGAGTAGCGGTGGTATGCGCCCCGCCCTACCGCAAATTCCTCGAATTTTCGGACTTGAGGAGATGCTGGGTTTTATCAAGCGAAAAGGGATGCGCGAGAGTGGAGACCGCTCTATACCCAGAATTATATAAAGAGAGATGACAGAGAGAAGAGACAGAGAGGACGAGTGGGAAAGAGCAGCCATTTTTGCGGATGCCAGTCCATCCGCTTTAAATCGCGCGGATCCGTTCGCGTCGCGAACTTTCCTTCGTTTCGCGCACGATCAAACTCGGGTGAGCTTTCGGGGGACGCGCTCGTTGATATATAAAGCTTTATTAATGGACTAACGCCCGCCGCTGCACGCCCGCGGCCAGCGCAGAGAGCGGATAGTGCCGGCCGGAATGACGCGTTAGCTCGCTTACCGGAAAACGCATAGCCCGGCTCGTTCATCGGATGCTCCGCAAACTAGGTGTGGCACTTTTCTACAACGATCGGAGCTTAATCGCGTTTAGTCACGACGCGTCAAGCTGTGCGTCGTTTCGACGAAAATCGTGTCGACGGGAATATATTGTTTCGACGGACAGAAGGAGAGAGATAGAAAGTCAGATATTCTCGTGAAATATAGCGTCGTTAAAGAAATTAAAAACCCTGTTTAGAGATCAGTAGATAACCTGTAGATAATAGAATAGAATGGAATGTGCTCGAGTTGACATTTCTTTCATAGAAAACAAATTGGTATCAAATTAACAATCATTGTCCCACGTATGTCTAAACAAGAATATAAAATCTTTAAAAAGTTAAATAAATTGTTTTGATAATAATATTTAAAAATTCTTTCTTGTTTGAAAATAGGGTAAAGTTGCCTATTATGAAATACCTTTTTTTAAAGGCTAATAATTTATTAAATTTATATCATTAACTCTTATTTTTATATCCAAATTATAGTAAATATATTTAAGTTTTATCGCCAAAAGTTAGCAATCGATAATAGTTATACTTTGTTGTATATGAAATTTTTTATGAAAGTTGCCGATTTTGCTTGTTCAAAAAAAGGGTTAGGTTCCTAATATGAGATACAAAGGTTTTTTNGAAAGTTGCCGATTTTGCTTGTTCAAAAAAAGGGTTAGGTTCCTAATATGAGATACAAAGGTTTTTTTATATGAAATGGATCTTATCGACTTGGACCTT
>QKQZ01019088.1:0-12836 GCA_003595255.1 Solenopsis fugax
CGTGTGTATAATTTTTTATATTTATAAAATATGTATATTATTTTATAAATATTTAATTTTCTAAATATATGCAACAAGTGTACGATTGATTTTGTTATTATTAACACTTTTATATCTCTTACTTGTTTACTTTGCTTTTTATCTGCATGGTTTTGTTTTGCATTTTTCACAATATCGTCATAAATATCCCTGGAATATATATCTCCTTCAACTGGCAATCTCTACTAAGCTTCCTAAGTCTACAATAACTACGATAGGTAATTAAAAATATACACTTGTGTTACGAGATTGTTGCAAAGTTCGAACATCGTGATTATTATTATTATTATTGTTGTTATAGATGTTTTTCTTACTAACCATGCTGACCTATAATAAGTAAATATAAGCGTACACACAATGTTTGGAAATTTTATTTTAACAATGATTATAAATTTTTATTTATTCCATTGTTAAATTCAATTGCTTATCTATTTGATCATGAGTTGCACAATCATTAATAGTCTCTGTCTATCCAGCTACAAGTTTTCTTTTGTAATTGAGAGACATCTTTAATCGCGGATATTTTTTAATCTGTAGAAGCAATTCGATGCGTTCGCACATTTTGTCAACGGCCTCTTTGCAAAAAGCATTGGGAAGTCCAAGTTCAGGAACGTACAAGAAAAAGGATTCGAAACGTAGAAGCTCGCGAAAGAGTGACTCTGCCACAGTGACAAAAACCGACCAACCGACCAGTCAGTGGTATACCACGACCGAAATATCCCACGGTTCGATTCAGCAAACAGCATCATCTGTTACGTCATTAATATCTAATTTACACTCGACACATGTATTCGAGCTTCGACAAGAGGTAAAGATTTTATTAACATTGTCTTATTGCTCGCGACTTTAAAGTAAACATAGAACGAACTTCTTTGCACACAGCTCACGCCAAAACGTCCCTTGAGATCGGAAGCGGAGAAAGAAAGAAGAATGAGTAATCGTTGGTCCGGCCTAAGAAACATCAATAATGGACTAGAATCAAGCGGTTTAGGGAAGGGAAACAGAGATAGCGTCGGTACAACCGACAGTACAGCATCCGAGGACGATCCACCACCGCCTCTACCGATTAAAATGCGCGAAGCCGATTATTGCAATCTTCCAGACGAGCTGTCCACCAACCGATGTTCGACTACCTTAAATAATCTAAACAAGTCTTCGGGACAGTGTAAAAATAAGTTGCCAACGCCTACCGATGATGATCTGGACGATCATTCCAAACCGCCAACACCTCCACCGAAACCGAAAAGAACAGTTCACAATTTGAACAAGAACACGCTTGCCTCAAACGACGTCGAAGACTCATTTGTCGAAGATTCATCGACTGCATAATGTAAAATTCCGCAGACGCCTCACGTTGTCCTCCTTGCCGAGTGTTGTGAACAAAATAAGCGTCCATCCACATCTACAGAAGCGTCCTCCATTGATTTTTGTATCATCGATCTTTAGAAGAGTTACCATTAATTAGAGTTAGCGTTCTAATATATTTCTTTGTGCCTTTCTTTCGCAATTTAAGATAAGCGAATAAGTATACGCTAATATGAAAAAAATCCTTAAAAAATGTATTCTGAATAACAGAAGGTATTGCTTTATCTGTACCGAATAAGCAATATCATTGACAAAGGAATCTAAAAATCAGTATGGATTTAAAAGACATATTTTATAATTTATGTGCATATGTGACGAGGACTATAATGTAATCTGATACTATAGCAATGCCTTTATTATATTTCTATTCTTATATAGCGAACTATATTCAGAAAGATTTAAGTTTTTTGTTATAATATCATAAAAAGAATTTGTGCTTATACAAGTACAAAAAATTGCGAAATTCGCTTTTAACAATCGTTTACTCTAAATAAGCATATTTTTATCGAACATTTTCAATATTGCTTTATTACAATTCACATGCTTGCTGTAACATCCATTACAATGCGTAGCATATTGTAGTAATGTCCATTTTTTCGATCAAACATTTTATTTCAATATTACTTTGGACATATATATTCGTGGAAAATATATATTTTTTATAAATTTTGATATAAAACTTATACACACACATATAGCTTTAATTATAATAAAAATTTTGGAAACATTTTACATTTTATACTAACCATTTTTGAACGGATATTTGCTATCGATAATATAATACGCATTAAATATAATGAAAACGTTTTGCAAACTATTTGTTACAATATTCTAATTTATTTCACAATTTTGTTTTTTTATGAAAATTATAAGAGTAGTTATAATTTAATCGCGACATAGTTATTTAAATATTACCAAGAGCCATTGTGATCTAGTGGTAAAACAATTTATGTGTTAATGTTTATATAAGTCGTTTTCATACTTGTTAACAGCGAGACTATAGTCTTATATGTTAACTTATTTTTAAAAAATGCAAACAAAATATTGAGAGATTGTTTACAAATATATTCAATAAGAATAAGTATGCAGCAAATGATAATGCATATTTGATTTAAAAAAAAATGAATAATGTAATGATTACATGGTTCTAATACAGTTACACGATGCCATGACAAGCTGCTTTCTAATTGAGCACAAAATCAGAATAAAAGTTTAAGTAGATTACACAAGGAACTATAATCTTATCGTAGACTTCATAAGGTACCGATTTTGCATTGCTTTTTTAGTTACAGCATAAATTCTAAAAACTTACCTTTCAGAAATAGTCGTTTAATAACGTTAATACAAGTTATTTATTCTGTTTTTCATCATTATCATTTGAGTCTCATGCCAAAGAGATTAGTGCTTTATTTATTAAAAGCGTTAGAGCATTATATGTATTGCTGAAGAAAACAGTACTATCATATGTAATATATTTATATCTGATGCACATGAGTATAAAGATTATAAACTAAAAAATAGAGAGCTTGATAGTTTATTCATTACTTTTGATAATTAATGTAACAAAGATCTGTATTCAACCACATCTGCCTACCTGGGGCCTCGCGCCTTCCGCGCCACGCGCAGTCTTCCCCAACCTTCTCTTCCCTTCCCTCTGGGGTTTGGATTGTAGCGATTGTCATAAGTCTATATTCGCGCACAACGATTTTGTTATGGGTCTTTGTTATCTTGTTCTCATTTGGCGTTGATTGCTATCAAGACAAGTTTAACGTATGTATCTTACGTTAGTTCAACTTGTTTACTTATTTGCGGGATAAATCTCCCCGAAAAAAAATATATATAGCCATATGTTTGAACAGAGCATTTATGAATACAGTTCTTAGATTTGACACCAATTTTATTATGTAATCGAAAAAGTGACAATATATTGAGTCTAAAAATCAAGAATTTTAATAAATTTTAAAATGTCGCTTTCCTAATTAATTGCTTTTTATTTAGGGATTGTGCCGCTTTTATATTTAAACTGAAATAATCTTTCCTTTTTTTTATTCTTACATACTGCAACACACTTTCGTACAAATCTATTTAATATACTTTAATTAACTTAACTTATTTAATTACATTTACATCGACAGACATTAATTATAAACAAGTGCCATTCAAAATATTAAATCCATACACACTATATAATACATTTCTCTCATATGAGCTAAACGGTAACAATATATATACACATGCTATATAACAAATTAATTTTATTTATAAAAGATGAAATAATTTTACATAATCCCAGAAATTCTTACTTTTTAATATAAGCAATATAGTTACATCTCTTATATATTATTGACTAATTATTTCTATAAAAATATATTTTATACCGTTTCTTATATATAAAAGAAATTTTACAGTGACGTTACAAATAGTACGTGATGACATTTAGAAATTTAATTTTACGAAACAATGGATTCATAATTTATTTTATAATTAGTACATTATATGATGTTACGATAAAGCTGAATTCGGAAAATAAATCGACTTACAATTTATTTTCCCCACGTAATAATTGTATCATCTAATCAACATCGTTTATTGCATTTAATTAAAAAAGCATTAGACCTTTTTATTTTTGTTTCAAGAATTCTTAGAGAATATATTCAAAATATGTTAATAATTTTTTTATTGCCAAAAACATGGTTAATTAAATTTTTCTCTCATAAAAAATTTATCAACTATTGTTTAATTATAACAGGTATTAGGCCAAATTATCAAATATATACAATAGTGTGAATTTACAATAGACGTCTTCATTTCTAAATAAATAAATAACATCTATTATTAACTTACTAATAGTTATTACAATAATGCCATTGATAGTAAAATAGCATTTTTAAACCTGCTATTTAACTTTGGTTGGAAGTGTGAGAAAATATGTCTCTCCATGCTTGTATATCATTTTTGAAATAAGTTCACGAATATATTAATATGCCTGCGCGTGAGTTTTCACTTATATGTTATATTCATAACCATATATTATATTGACATACATTGCAATATACAGCGCTAAAAAAGTTCACATTCTATGTATGTAAAATATAAAAGTAGAAAATATATATCGAGATGCTATTCAGTTTTAATAGAAAAATAATATAATGCAATCGTGTACACAGTATTTCTAGAGGATAGATAAAATGGTTAGTTGTCATTCCGCCTAAATCTCTTTATGAGCAAAATGAATAAATATACTATTTTGTTTCTTCTTTAACTACAGCAAAAACTATAACATTTTTCTCTTTAGTACTCTTATAGATAAAAAAAAATTAATGCATCTAAACCGTCTAACTTTGTTCAATAATTTAATATGTACGAATAATTGGAAAGTTTCTCAGTACTACATACATTCACATGCAAAAAGGTATCACACGCTTTAACATAATTATACATTCCACATATAAATAATAAATTCGTAATGCCTTTGCAATCATCGAACCTTACTATTAAAAACTAGCAAATATTACATTTGCACTTCAAATGAAAATTGGAATCCCTCAAGATATAAGCCGCATGGCACATTAAAAATTACATTAAAAAATTACATTTGTATTATTGAAAATGTACAATATTACATTACCTCGCGTAACATTCAGAATGCCACTTATTTTTATCTAGAAATTTGTCAGAAAAGTGCAAACTGTCATATTTGCGAAAATATCTATATCTAAAATTTAATAATGCAGGCTAATGGGACACAGGTTTTCCTCATTATGACATATGCGGAAATAACATGTGACAGGGGGCCAATTGAATGAAATGATATTGTTTAAACAAACAAATATCACGCACTATACGCATTATGAAGCTATGACTAGAAATGATATTACTATTTATTCGACTTTTAGTCGTTTACTGAATTCTTCTTGCTGCTTTTCCCTCCATTCCTTCTTCGGTTTCATCCTCTTCAGTTGGCCGTCCCTATTATTTATAAAATAAATGTATAATTTTTACTTGTATGCAAAATTCCCATTTCCTTCCCAAGCTTTAAATCAATGCCAAACATACCATTGCAGATCGACAAGACCACCTTGTCGCGCTATCACAGATTTCACTCGATTCGCGAAATCGATGGCACTCTCTCCTTCCTTCCTATGCATTGGAGGAAGATACCACACGTCGCAGACTATAGCCCAGCTGGACATCATCATATATAAATATTGTAACATTGAATATCGACTACTGTTCCAAAATGCGTCTCCGAATCTTGGATCGTACTATTTGTAAAAAAGTATAAGACATAATTGTTAAAAAAATATCATACAAAGATAAATGCATGTTGTACATCAGAAATATGAAAAAAAATACTTTTATAGCCACAGGATAAATAATGCTGCCAACTTCAAAACTGCCTTTTTTAAATTGCATAACTGATGTATTGTTGATACATGTACCCTCTGGAAATATGAGTATTGGTGGGTTTGTGGGATCTGATACGTGTTTCTTTAACCTGCACATAACGTAATATGCAACGCAATAACAATTATATTCTATAGAATATGAAATAGGCAGAACAGGAAGACGCAATGTCAGGAAAATGTAATTGCGTAGTTAAGTAATCGCACCTTTTCGCAACTGCTTCTCTGTCTTTGACCTCAGAGCGTTCAAACCATATGTGTGGAGAGGCACGGGCAAGAGCTCTTTGTAATATTCCCAAGAAACCACCATGCCTTTGACCTATCTATAATAAAAAATGCAAATAAGGTGATCTGCATTAAAAAATTATGTATATTAACTTTTAAAAATCGTACATTTCCTTCGAATTACAGATATTGAAAGTCATTAAAACTAGCCAATGAATAGTCAATGCTATAATTATAATCGTCGAAAAATATAGAAAAATAAAATGTTTCTTAAATAATCAAGATAGATCTTTTAATACAAAATTCATTATTTTAATATAGATGTGTAGCTTAATTTTCGTATATCTAATATTGTATATTATGAAATTATTATTAATTTTCTCTAATACGCAATTTTCACGAAAAAAATCAATATCAAGTGTTTTAATCTGTAATGATTGAGAAGAGTACGATTCTTGAAACATCTTAATAAAGTGATCATGAAAGCAAGAAAAGTATTTAGTAGTGAAATCCAAGCATGTTCACGCAGTTATGGAATAATAATTATTTTAAAGATGTTTGGAAAAATATGATGAATAGGCAAAGCAAAAAAATAGTTTGCACAAAAAAGCAACTGTAAAAAGATATCCATGTCCATAAGCAAAAACATACCAATGAATAACAGTTATCACACATGAGTACGAGAACATCAATAGGAGATGTGTGATTAGCTACGCATATGCCTCTGACAGGTCGATTCTCTGGATTGTTGTAGGTGATGACTGCAGACAAAGCACTGGATAAGACAGCAAAGCACATTACGGAGACTTTGTAGTTGAGCCACCGCTTGAAGCTACCCTCAGGAACGTAACCCACTACTGCAGTGCACACTGTCAGCCACATCACCTGTAAACCACAAGCTTTGCACCTGAGAAACGTGGCATTCCCTCTCTATCGTTGCTGAGTAGGTACTACCTGTAAACCAAAGTTACAGGAGACGTTACCTGTAACATTTACCACTAATGCGCAACAACTTCTGTATAACATTAGTAACAAACTCCTGACTCTTGATCATATGTGAAAACGAATTGACCAAAATCGTATTTTGTTACATGAGGGAAATATTATACCTTTGTATCCAATGTTGTGAATAAAAAATATACAAAGTCGTATATACTGTCTGTTTCATACAGTTTGAGTAATACGGATTATATAATATACATAATTGTGTTATATATATATATATTTTTTTATTTTTTTCAGGAGAGGCGCTAAGCTATTTGGCGCTCCCATGCATATTTGAATCGGCGTCCTATGTTGTGCGTGTAAAAAAATATTTTAAAGTAAAATAAATTAATAAGATAATTTAACCTCAGAATAAAATAATTTATGTAAATTACCATGAACCTCGCATAAATTAAAAGTGGAATTATTAATGTAAATACTGACAAATAAAATGTCTCTTCTAACATTTTTTTCATTTAATAAATCTGTTCTTTTAGAAAAATTACAAAATTCTTTCACATGTTTTAAAATTAACGATAAAGTTCAGGTCAGAATTTTTAAAAGTGGAACAAAATCGGTAATATTATTTATCTATAAATGACAATGACAATGGTAGAAAAAAAACTTGTACTATCATAAAATTCATAACTAATGTCAAAAAATAGTTACTATATTCGAAATAATCTAATTTGCAGCTTTTGTGAATTTTGGAATTAATAGTAAAAAAAGTATCTTTTATTGTGTATACGCGGCGTTAGGCGCTCCTAAAAAAATAACGCCCCCATGCCATGCTTGATTCGCTTACTGTATTACACTGCCCCTGTTAATATACTTCGTTTCTGTACCATTCTCGAAAATGAAATAATGAAATATAGACAATACAAAGCTTTTAACAAATGGAAGATATTTTTGCTGACGNATGAAATATAGACAATACAAAGCTTTTAACAAATGGAAGATATTTTTGCTGACGTTAGGCGCTCCTAAAAAAAATAACGCCCCCATGCCATGCTTGATTCGCTTACTGTATTACACTGCCCCTGTTAATATACTTCGTTTCTGTACCATTCTCGAAAATGAAATAATGAAATATAGACAATACAAAGCTTTTAACAAATGGAAGATATTTTTGCTGACGAAATAATGATGATGCAAGACAACATTTTTCAGCTTATAAATATATTGTTTCATCCACGATATATTACCAAAGAAAATGTCATTTGCGTGGATAAAATGCAGACGTCGAGGGTGGTCGTATGATTCGACACACACACCCCTCCTTTCTTTGGTTTGTACTCGAGATTGTGGATCGTGATCACGGCCGAGATAGCACAGGACATTATCCTGAACGAAATAACGGTGCCCTGGTTGTTTGCCCAACGTTTTATACGGCCATTCGGCAAAAAGCCGATAAAAAATGTTACGATTACGAGATACAGTACCTAAGAAACTTCGATATTAGTATACAATTTTAAACTTATATGTTTAGCATACATCTTAATAAACTTTACCGCATCTAAAATCTAAAACGTGCGTTTAAAAATGCGAAAACATTAAAAATTATATCCAGCTTTTTGCAGAAGATTAATACATACTATCTAAATTTGACTATCTGAAAGAACTGATTTTGTACCGCTATATAAATAGGATTCCAACCGAAAAAACTATTGGTTGTCACAATTTTAGTCACTTATTATATGCTCAGCATTATGACATATACCAAGAGGAGCATTTAAAGCGTTACTATTATTCCTGAAAATACGTGTCACAAAAATATTCAAGATGAAAGTTGTATGGTCCAAAGGGGAACAAATGATAAAATTAAATTTCGAAAAAATATCAATTTTTTCATATTACCTGAAAGGTATCGTCATTTTTTTAAATTAAATTATATTATTTTTTTTACAATTTACATAATAATTCCTCTATTTCTTCTACACATAAAAATATTATGATAAAGTTATCAAATCAACAGTTCACGAGATACCTTATATTTTATACTATATTCTGGCATATAAAATATCTCGTAAACTATCACTTTTTCGATAATTCTATTTTAATACTATACTTTTATGTGCAAAATAATTAGAGGAATTATGTAAAAAAAATTATATAAATCCATAAAAATGACAATAATCTTCATATAACATTAAAAAAATTTTTCAAAAATTAATTTTACCATTATTTGTGTCTCTTTTCAGAACATACAACTTTCGTCTAAATTTTTGAATGATAGTTTTAAGGATAACCGATAATAGTAATGCATTAAGTGATCTCTGTATATTAGATATAATTTACGAAATAAATATCAAACTTACTCCTACGAAGCAGATAAATATCCTTAGGGGTAGCAGAAAACAGTAGCGCAAGAAGAATCCAAACATCCATATGAAAGTTAACTTCCAGGAGATAAACTCGTAAGATCTATTCGTTCGAGTTAACAGATTCCAATTCTATAGGATACATTGATAAATTATTCAAACGTATCAATTATCGCTATACAAATATCAATACAATTATTACAGTCGATGAAAAATTACCTTAAGTTCTTCAGCTTCAAAGCGCGAAGTCACTTCGTCTTCTATAATGGCTTCAAAGCCCGCTCTAATGTAGTCCAAACTTGCAGGCGCAAATCCAGTTTTTAATGTTTCAAAAGAGTTTTTTGAATTAAGGCTATCCTGAAATATTTAGATGTAATTAAGAAAAATGTGGCTAATTTTTATAAAACTCAACGAAAATGTAATCTATTCTACATATTTATTTTCTTTTAATTTACCTCTTTGACAACAATCATTGACGGTTCTGGACCACTTTTGAGGTTCGATTCATCAGCGTTTTGATTTTGCATTTCTGGCTCGGGAACTAAGATTAAATCCTTCGATTTGGCTATCACCGAATTGTTCACATTTCCGTTTTGCATTTTAGGCGACACTATTGTTGAATCTTTTTCCGTTATCGTTGGCGACTCACATTCTTCTCCTACAGTAAGATCTTCAACCGGATCCCGGGCACCGTTCTTCTTCCTCACATTTTCTATGTTTTGTCGGCCGTACTATAACACAGTAAACGTAGACGGTCGTGAAAATGTATGTATCATGTCAATTGTTTGTCTTTGACTTGAATTTATGGTCTCTCTCTGTAGACTGTAACTATAATTTTACGATCCTTGCAAACAACTTTTCTTTTACGACTGTTTTTAGAGTTTTAAAAGAGAGACTTTCGTTCTTACATTTTTTATACGAGCTGTTGAAAAAGACATTGTTACTATTAGATTTCTTGAAAAATCTAGTTTAATAGTGCAAATTTATTAACTGGCTTTATTAACTGATTATTATTTCTAATAAGCTAATTTATACTTCTGTAAATCATTGACAGTAAAAAAAAAAGGAGTTTTTGGACATAAATGCCGTAATAATTATATCTGAAGAAATAAAAATTTAATTAAAGAATTAGAACCTAACAAACAAGTCCAAAAAGTTAAATTTTCAGGAAACAAACATTTTTCACACATCATTCATTGTATAAATATGGTGATTTTTTTCCAGACATAATATGAGAACAAAGTTATAGGCTTTGATGTTGAGTTAGACCAAAAGCTCGTAGCGTTTTTTTAAGAGAAATTCAAAGATATTTGTTTAGATATTTATAAATAGATTCATTCAATCACATATGTGTCACTACGAACTTTTGTTCCAATCCAACATTTTGAGGACCTATTTAAAAGAAAAAAATAAAAAACTTCTCTGAATTTATTCTTACGGGAATTTACTAGCTATTTACATTTATATTCCTCATTTTCTGTTTGATGTTTGTCGAAAGAAAATAATTTATAATATAATGCTATAAACAATGATTTGGCGCCATGATTTGGAACCAGATTTTTTAAGAAATAAACTTGTTTGCTTTTTATAGAAAATTCTTCATTGTTTCAGTAATAAAATGCTGAAATATTCAATTTTTAAATTAAATTTTGAAACATTATCATAAATTGTATAATAGCATAATCTTATCTCATTTATTTTTATTCTGAGATAATAAAGTACTTTTAATTTAAATACTTGAAGTGTTTTCGTGACTATTGTGGAAATGCGCACTAAAAAAAAATAAAGAAGAGTTATCGATTAAGAATTAAATGTTATGTATATTCTTTCAGGTATAATTCTATTAACTATTTAGAAATATTGCAATATATACAGTTACATTTTATTTTGTATACTTTTAAAATTATTATTTGCAACGAGAGATTCATTTGATATTAACATTACCGCGATTTCAATTCAAGGAGAGAGGAATGAGGCAAGAAGTTGTCCCACAACAAGTTGCGTAATACGCAAATACTTCGTTAGCTACAAGAGATAGCGAAAAACAGATGCACGCGATGCTAATCTATATATGCGTGATCAAGAATGATGCACGTCATCAAAGATAGAGATTCTTTGCGCGGGCCACGAGAATGTAATCTTTAGAAAACTGACGATAATTATCCTGGAGTTATACCGAGACTTTGATCTTCGTTCACTGATCGATAATGACGAAATAACATTCAACAACTTCAGCGATGAGTCACAATACGTTACAGGAGCAAACTCCAAAAAAGTGATCCAACGCGTGAACAACGCATGTCCAAGTGATTACCGATCTCTCTGAATCAATATCTTTTGTTAATCGCAATGTTATCTTTAATGTGGTATAAGTATTTTGATATGATAGAAATTTCATCAATGAACGGTCAATCACTTCTTGAGACTAATTAAATTGCTTTCCAACTATTTGTAAGATATAATATTGTATGATAATTAGATGTATTACGATTTTTATTAAATATAATATTCAATCTTTATAACTCGTTAGAGAGATAAAAAAAAAATATTTTAGTCCAGAGGTACACGAGTTTATACAATTGTTAAAATTAACTTAAACAAAGATTGATTTATTTGTAAAAAATGAATCCATTTTTCGTTATATATCGATTACTTTTGACGAATTGGCGTGCTATGCTACACTACTGCATGCGCAATTATCTGATACGAGTGTGCATTCAAGTGCATTAATTAATTCCGTCGACGCAAACACGTCAAGTCACTCTTACTGTTCGTTGAACTGTCACTTATTCAATACGCCTACACCAGGTAAATTAATAAGAGTGCACTTGTCACCGCACTGAGAGTTATTGAAAATCGTTTGAACTGAATTGCGTAAATTAGAATTACAGAAATTATTAAGTACGTGACTATTAAAACATCATTTATAAAAAAAGAGTTTTCGAATATAGTTCTTTCAGTTTCTACCAATTTATACTGTGAATTTTGTATGTATCAATTGTTAGAATGTACAGTTTCCGGCCACTTAAACTCGAATGATTATACTAAAGAAATATGACCTCCAATTTAAAACACGAATGATCGATTTTATCTGTATTTTTAGAATTTGACCCCTATCGAGACGAGTACAGTTTTGTATGTGAATGTTAATAGACACATGTCAGCTGGAGAATATTTTCCTGTGAAATTATTACGATGCTGCATTATCGGTACGACATCAAATATGAAAAGTCATGCACAAGTGCAATATATCTCTCTATAAAGCAGATGCAACAATTGTGTCTTTTCCAATGCGATGATAAAGATTATGAAAATGATAGAATAATAAAACCATTAACTAATTAAGTTATTATTATTATTAGATATATGAGAAGGTTTAATAGATTAATTTAAAAAGATCTAAAACTGGGTGTTTATTTTTGTAAAAGAATTGTCTAATTGAAATAAGAACGCCTTGTACGGTCAAGCTGGATCTTAGTGCTTTTTATAAATTTTA
>QKQZ01019089.1:4505-40765 GCA_003595255.1 Solenopsis fugax
ATATATATATATATATATATATATATATATATATTCCGCGTGTTTAGTGTTGACATTGCTGTAAAGTTTTCAATTCGATGAGCACGAAAAGTCTAGATGCATGTAAAACAACGGACCATACGCGGTCAAATTATGAAAAAAATAAAAAAAAATCACAAAGTAAAAATTGCAAACAATGCGATCGAACAATCGCTAACTGTCCAAATATTTGTTCGACGTACTGCCGCGTTTTCTCAACAAACCGACCATCTCTCGTGTAATAATACTGCGAAATAATAATGTATTTGGGAAAACTCGGCTCTCCAGGCACACTCGTTGTTTTCGCGAGCAAGCGACGCTAAACACTCATCGGTGCTGTGGCTGTTGCAAAATTTCTATCGCAATTATTGCCAGAGAGAGAGAGAGAGAACTCATAAAATTCAACGAATAGAGGGACATTGAGAAACGAATGGACACACTATCCGACGCAAGACTGAGAGATTAAATCCTCTTTTAGTACCTCGTTCACTTTCAGGGCGATCGACGATGCAAACCGAACGACTTTCCAATGGACGTAACGTACGGTCGCTACGAAAATTTAACGAAGCCCGCTGGCAGCAACGATGCAACTTCGGTAGTTGCAACTCGGGAGCGCGACGTTACAATGGGACCGGACCGCGACACGGAAAATATCGCTGTGACCGCTTATCGCGATGATAACGCGGTCGAACAAATGCATCTCTCTCTCTCTCTCTCTCTCTCTCTCTCTCTCTCTCTCTCTCTCTCTCTCTCTCCAACATAGAGAAACTCAACTCTTTGAACTACTGAGAGGTTCAGCATGGACAGAATTTACGTAATACAATTAGTATTAATTATGTAGTTATTCTCCCGAGTTTAACTCGTATTGTATAATATTATTATAAAGTTATAGATGCTCCTTTAAATAGAGATACTAAATGAATCTAAATGACAATTGTTTCAATAATGTTAGATATAATAATGGCAGCATCTAAAATATGAAAAATAAATGTTTAAAATCCCGAAGCTGATAACTTTTACAAAAATAATTTCCATTTATTATAAAGCAATAGCTGCACAGCAAAAAAATTTGTATCAAATCAACAATTCATTGTTTCATATATGAAGAGAAAAATTTTCTCCATGTAAGCAAATTATGTCTGTTTAAGATTATAAATTCTTCTAAGATTTTATATTCTTGCTTATATATGAAACAATGAATTGTTGATTTGATATTAATTTTTTTCTGTGTACAAAGAAATTTATTTTACATTATGCGTTAACAATTTTTGCCGAGATTTGAGGATCTCATCTTTCAATTTATTTCAATAAATGCACTTAAGATTCTAGAATCAATAAAAAATTACATATTCGCGTCTTTCTTTCACTCTTCATCACTTGCAAATAACACCCTTGCGAACCATCCTCGCCGAGTCTGCCTGCCGTAAGTAAGTTCGAAAAGAATGGCCCCTCCTTAATTCTCGTTCAAGATAATGCTGCATTTTCCTAACATGGTCGTCCCTGTCGTTTCATCTGCCCGTCATCGCGAAGCTTCATCTTGCACGATCGCGCAAACCGACCAAGTTTTCCTAATCCATTTACCGGGGAACATGAAGCGCTCGGTTGCGAAACGCCACCGATCGATGATACCAACGACCGTGATTTTCGGGCTCGCCGAGCACGGTCACAAGCCACCAAAGTGTATCGCGTAGAACGATGCGGTACGGAGAGAGCGGATAATTATCCTAATTGGTAACGGATGAACGCCGTTGAAAAACGACGACGAGAGACGCGGAAGCGAGCAAGAGAGAACCGATAACGTTCGAAGATAGACGAGGATGTTGGTGGCAAGGTAGCGATTGCGAATAAGGCAAGGTAATTAACCGTGCGGAATATAGCGTTCGTTAAGCAAAATTCACTGTTTTGTAGAGGAAAACCGTCCCGGTTGCCACACACAGGGAACGTCGCCTGCGAAAACCGCAACAGCTTTTGTATACATATTCGATAATTGGATAATTGCATAACTGCATCGGGCAAGTTCAAAAGTCTGTACCTGTTTCTTGATAGCAACAACAAAAGCTTCCTATTAAGTTGTGTATTACACGACTATTAAACTTCTTACACGTTCGCATTAACTATACGTAATTTTGCGCTTTTTCGCTAATTAGTATACTGCCGATTATCATGCCGCTCATTCATTGATAAGAGTTGATTGTATTAACTTAAAGTTAGATCGAGTGCGTATGATGTAAGGAAGAGTTGCCAAATGTGTATCACTTAACCCGTTGAGGTCACATTTCCAAATAATAACATAACGGTCACATGGGGTCCACTGGACCCCTTGCACAAAATCAGTCGCCATTTGTCAGCTTTTTGATATTTCGTCGCAAAAATTTTATTGGACATACCTTGAGGTCTGTTCTTATTATCCAATAATTTTTTTTTAATTAGAATTTAACATAATGAAAAAATTCAAATTAAAAAAAACTGCAAAATTTGACTTTTTTTACAAAAATATTCATAAAATTTTTAATTTTTGAGATAATTTAATAAAAATTTAGGGGTATATTCTCAAGATAGTATACTTTCAGATAAAAATTAGTTTCATAGAAGGTTTTGAAAAAACTACATTTATTTTGAAGTTTGAAGTGCTCAATTTTAACAAAACTCAAAGAGATGAGTTATAAGACGCAAAACAGGGTAAATACATTTTTTTTCTTAAAAAAATATTGAATTTTATTTATAAAAGTTAGCGTGGGGTCTTTTGGACCCCTGGTGATCGTAACGGTTTAAGCTATTTCTTCTTGTATTTTGTATTTGGTGCAAAATTTTGGTGCTGCTTTGCAAATCAAAGTTCGAAATTGTAGCCTAATGTTTGAGGCATCTATTGTTACATGTTAAATCTTTCATGTGATAACAAATTAAGTTATTTTAAGTTTTCCTGTAACATGCTGAGAAAGGTATTTTTAAAAACTGCGAAGAATTTAGAAAATCAGTCATCTATAAAGATACTTGTGATCTCTTAAATCGTCGAAAATATCGAATTTATGAATTAAAATAATTAATTATTAACTAATACTTATTTTATTAATAATTTATCGAAAAAGTGATCATAATAATTAATAATAATGAAATAGCAAGGACAAAATAAAACTGGCTTGAATTTAATTTTTGTAACTGACATATTTTTCATATCGATTATTAATTTTACTAATATTACTTATCAATTTTACACTGTATTATTTATATTGTAGTAAAATTTGTGGTAGTACGAGTTAGGAAACTTGAGAGTTTATAAAAATTATTGATTTAATTTTTAAAATAATTGTTAATATTATTGTATATAGAATAAATATATAGAATATAGAATATATATAATATATTCTACAACAAACCTTTTATGAAAATATAACAATTTAAAATAAAATTGCATAATTATATCAGATGTACCTGATTTTCTAAAATGCTAATAGCATGCACAAAACAAGATAAAACTTGTTAAATTTTTGTCTTTATTACTTATTCTTATTTACTTTTCATTTTCATCACTAAACGTTGCTTAAACTAAATAAAAATGTAAAATATTGAAGCGGTACGATTTAAGAGACAGGTACGCATTCATTAACTCCCCTTACATATTGATGATCGCGAACAACTCTAGAAATGTGATCACGGCGTGTGATATCGGTCCTCAAATGCTAAAGAGACAGCGAAGAGATGACGAAGGGGAGGCGTGCCATTCGATTTGCGAGCAAAAAATAATAAAGAACCGGAGCTATTCAAGAGGCAATCATTGGTATTTTCTCACTTCTCGAGCGCTATGAAGAGGCTTCCGCAAACGGTGGTCTGTCCCAGTATGCTGAGGGGATATTGAGGTTGTAGGATGTGCTTAAAAGGGTGAGCCAGTTTATCAGAAATACCGTAAGTTCTTAACGGCCGCGCAAAGATTTCCTCGAGGGCACTTCATCAGTCACCAGACTTGTCTTTTCATGGAAAGATCGCCCGTGACATTCGCTTGAAAGTTCATTTCACACGGAACTAATCGCAACAAGTTGCGGAATCCGTTATGCCTTCAAACTAATTATTTTGACCTCATTATTTAAGTAGATTCTGTTAAATCATTATGAAAAAATTCTTGATAGAAACCTAATACACTGTTTCAAACGTAGCGTGAAGTTATTTTGAATAATTTTATGCTCCAATTTTCCTGAACTTTAAAATATCTGCGTTTATATTTATCAAGGAATCTAATTAATCTTGGCCATGTATTCTAAGGAAAAAAATAACGGCAAAAGATAATCTCAACTTTGCCGCCTAATAAATAATACATTCGATTTTTTGCAATTCAGATGGTGTCGAGAACGCATTTCTCGATAGCATCTCAGAGATAACGTTTTATTTAAACAAAGACGCTTAATTAAAGAACTTCTTTTTTAATAATAAAACAAGATATCTACGATTTCGAAAGAGAAAAAAAAAAAACATTAACTCAGGATAATACTGACGGAACTTACGCTATGAAATTACGCTGTGCAAGAGCGAATGCCATCATTGTTAGGGAAGTTTCCATCTCGCGTTGAGATTTTGCGGAATTAAGGCACGACCTGAACATTACTCGCTCCCGTCGACTTTCGCGTGCCCATCCGGGCGAAGAACGCGCAGTCATGCAGGCACTCTCGCGAATCCGGCCTACTTCCCAAAACTACGAGGGACTAAAAGTTCGAATCCAACAGCCCACACAAGATCATCGCTTTAACTCGACGGTTTATTTCGGGGAAACCCGGAGAGAGCTCTGGCGAGAGAAATAAAATATCAGTCGATAAAAGAAAATTGCTCGAAATTAAATGACGCAATTTTATAATATTTTGAAATTCATTTATAATGTCTCTAAATTTCGAATAAGTATTCGAATAATTTTAATGTATAATAGTTACAATCATTATAAACATTGAAATAAAATATTTTTATATAAAATCTTATTTCTTATAGTATTTTTTTCACAATTAATATTTCTATAACTCTCTTATTTTATGTCAAGCATTAGATTACGTAAATGTTAACATGTATTATGAAACCAGTCGCTAACAGCGAACATTATTCCACGAGGGATTCTCGCGAAATTTTCCTTGACCCAGTAGTACTCCGGTGAGTACTCTTGCCGAGAATATAGCATTAGTAATTAGAAGTCTATTAAAATTGTCCCGTCTACGAGGTCTCGACTCGCTTCCACACTTCTCGTCAGTCCGACATTCGAATACTATTACTCCGTGAGCTTCCACGCCGCATATAATTCGTACACTCTCATCTCTCGGTAACACGGAAGACGATAGTGCTCTCGGCGCAGGTGTCCTCCCATTTGATATTCTTTCGCCCGAGAGAGTTCTGCGTATACCCCGTAATCGTTTCCGTTTGTTATTACAGATAACATCAGCGGATATTGCTCGATGATAACGCGAGGCCAGTATTGTCCTTTCCTTCCAATGCAGCCTCCTCAATGGCATTCGTAACGCCATGCCAGTCTGAACTTCGCAATGCCAGGTTAAACTTTACACATTATTTTCTCAAGTTCCGAAAATTGTTCAATATGCGACATACCATGGTTCAACCTTTTGATATCTTGATATCTTGATTATAATTTTCATAAATTTTTATAAAGAGATTTTACTTGTAAAATAATTTTGTAAATTGACCTATAATATAATTGACTTGGTAATACCGTTATTCAAAATCTTACGTGTTATTTTTAAAGAATATTTACTTATATAAGAAAAATTCCAAATGTTATTTAAAAATATCGGGATCCCTTAAGCTTTTCCGCTACGTGCAACAAACCTGAATACTCGCGAAAAAAACGCGAAACGAAGAGACATGTAAGAAAATAAAAAATATGAGCCACCTACAATATTCCACGAAAAGTGAACTTCACGCGTTTGCGCACGTGATGCAAACACGTGGTCCAATATTGTTCTCTCGGCTACCATGAAAACAAATAGTCGTATTTATGTAAAGGTGAAAGAAAAACCGCGCTACACGAGCTTTGTAGCCGAGGAAGCCTCGCGAAAAGCTGCTAGGAAAAAAATAAAAAGGAAAAAAACGGAAAATATATATCGGTATCGACTCGATTCTTCCACTTTCGCGGATCACGTGTGATTCGCAGCGAAATGAAGTAATTCGAGACACAAAAGACATGGTTGATTTCCTCTTATGTTCCTACGTTCTTTCTCTTTGAATGCGAGAACCACCAGTATCTCCGCTCCTCTACGCGACATTCTTCTACGTGAAATTATCCGACACACGTACGCATCTTTTTGAACCCGAATATAAACGTGACATGAATATTTATAGGGACGATAATGGAAGCGGATGTTGCAGAGCAGACGGCACCTTCCGGGAAAAAAACATCAAGACAGCAGACATTCTAAGTTTAAGTATCTCTTTAGAAAGCACAAAGTCATGTATTTGTGAATAAATGGATTAATATTCATAAATACGTATCATTATATCAATGAAATATACAGAAACGTCTAAATATAAAAATATGCAAAAATGATATAAATGTGCTATAAAAAATAAGAATTGTGTAAAAGTCGTAATTAACAAAAAATAATACATGTCTTTACGATTCCTTTAATAAAAAAAAAATTCAATAAAGAAATCACGTTATGTAAAAATTAATGATATAATATCTTCAAAATAAAATTGATATTTTCCTGTCATCCTTTCTTTTAATTTTATGTATTTTAAAATGTACGATATTCCGGAATACGAGGTGTAAAATTCTGCGATATATAATACAATAAATGAAGTCATTATCGTATATCACTATTTCGTTAATTAATTGCCAAACGGAATATTTACATAGATTAACGATACAATTTCATACATCAAAAAGATTTATGATTGCTTGGTAAATTGGTACGAGAGGAAGCTAACGTCATACAATGCGTTTGCGAGCACGGCAGATGTAGTATGACTAATGAATCGTGAATGAAATGAGGCAGCGCGAGCACGTGACTAGGCATGATCCATCGGCGTGCTCGATTGGCGGCACAGCAATCTGACCAGAAAATGCCTAAATAAAGGAAGTACGTCGAGAAAGAGAAAGAAAGGCAAGTATCGACGCGATAAATGAATAAAACTTCAGTCTTTTCGCGGGGCTTTTTTTCACCGCGCTGCAATGGTGAAGAAAAAAAGACGAAGTGGAATAGCGGAAGCGGAAGCGGAAGGAAGAAAGAGTTCGACCGAGAACAAGGCCAGGCAGTTAAAAGGGTCCCGTCACGTGGCGATCGATAAGTTTGCCTCTATCGTACGCGCTTGCTCTCATGTCTCCAGACATGTGTGAATGCTCACGGTGCAACGCGCAGCGAGAGAAAGAGAACGAGAGAGAGAGAGAGAGAGGGAGCAATACGATGCAAGCAAGCTGCACTCTCGAAAGCCGATCGGACGGCTCTCGAATCTAAATCCGAAGCAACTTCTCAGAGCTCCGAGCCGCCGTCGCCGCTACCGCCGCCGCCTTTTGTCGTCGCCGTCGAGACGCTCGTTCCCACGGCAAAGCGACGGAGAGCGTCGTCGTCTCGGCCACGACGTCGTGTCCCGGATGGTACGAAATAGCGAAAGCTCGCGACCTCGTTTCTGCCCCGAAGACGTCTATCGTATTACCAAATGCACATAACGGTTAACAGGATTTTATTATTAACAGGATTGTTATTTCTGTTGAATATTCTATCTTCTCGGATTCCGTGCATTTGTTATCAATACGATATCATGTATTTGCAACCGTTGCAGAACGAGATGTTAGTCATATATAGAAACTGTAATTATTATGTATGGAATAAAATAATACTTTTTTTTTAGACAAAAATACACGCAGTAACCAATTATTCCTGAGACTAATATTTTTAAAATTTAAGGAAAATTAATAATAAATTTTATAGAATTTTTTTTTTAAAACCACTTGACATGTAGCTTTTAAGCAGATAAAAATTAAATAAATTTAAACTTTCAAAGAATAAATATATAACGATAAAGCTTCTATTTCAGTACATTCTTGTATCCGTTCGCGGATCAGAGAGAGAACTGCACTAAAGAAACTGTAGTAAATCTACTTGTAAAGTACGGAATGTTAGAATAGTTTGACATACGTACGACTGGCTGCGGCAGCAACTAGACAATTGCTTTATCGGAAGTTCTGCGAGAAAAGCTGCGGAGATTTTGTTACGATAGGAAATACAATCGGAAATTGTTCTGATTTATCAACTCGCTCTCGTCGCACATCTATCAAAAGATGAATTTATTTTGATAAAAACTAAAATAGAAATACGTCACAAAAGTTAAATAATATTATTTGATAATTCTTATCACGCATTTAAATATATTAAATACTTTTATCCAAATCAAATAAGTTTCAATTTTAAAAATTATTAACTTTAGTAAAAAAAACATAATGGAGAAGAATATTAAAATGTATAATATATAGAGAATAAATAGAACAGTATAAATTATGAACGATAATTCCTGCGCTCCATACTTCTTTTAATTAAATAATAATTAAAAATGAATTCATATAAAATTAATATCACATATATAATTGCATTTATAAGTCTTAATATAATTATATTAATTTTATGTGCTCACAAAAGTACTAATTCAATAATATCATTCACTAATAAAGCTATCTATACTTGAGAAATGAATTGAAATTGCTCGTCTATCCGTACCGGTACGTTCATTGCGAATTTATAAAGACGGATGTTTAATTCCTTCAAAGTTGGAATTTTCTTCTCGTAAAACACAGGAATTATCTCCATTCAAAACTATCTGACTCTTAACAAAAGAAATGAAATTTAAAATTTTCCAATATTCATCAATTATAGAAAATAATATAAATGCGGGAGTGTTCGTTTAATAATTCGAATGCAATAATAATTTATAAAAATTTTCTATCTAAAGTGTTATTTATTAAGTAAAACACTGAACGATTAAAATGTTAAGACGACAGTGAGTCATTGTCTTAATGATATTAAGACTTTTTTAACGTTTTAAATATTAAAAATATATCAGAAATTTTTATTCGTGAAATTAAGAAGAGTACGGTATAATTAAATGTCTGACTTTAATATCAAGCCGAGTTAGTAAGCGGTATTTTAGATCTTTTCATAAAGGTACATTCGTAGGGAACAAAGGAATAATATAAGGATCAGATAAGGATAAGGAAGGTAGAGCCATTTTATTATCACTATTATACGCAGTGAATTGGATTATTACAGAGGGCTTACGGGGGATTGCCCTTGTCTCAATTATCACTAACTGCATGTTTCCATATCTCCAAGATATTCATATCCTCTTACGCTCAATTAGTTTGCGCCCTTTACGTCTGCGTGCCGCTCCATTAGCTTTGAATTAATACATCGAGTTCAAGTATTCATCAAAAACAGAAGTTAAAACCGGACCGTCTCACGAAACTTCGGAATCAGGTCAAACTGCCTTCATCCATATTCTTCGCTCGTTCCCGACCGCCGTCCCAGGAGAATTGCGAGAGACATCGCGGAATTTCGCAATGATCTCACGGCGCCGTGCGACAATACGAATCGGAGTCACTTGTGTGTCTCGAGAACAACCTCACTCATGGGACGTTACGCATTACTATATAGGATACATGATACAGGATATCGAATATATGTTGGAAGAGGAGTTGAAGTGAAAACTAGTTTAAGTGATAACTTTAGAGATGACAGCAAAAGTCAAATTTCAAATAACAGATAAAGATAAAGTTTGTTGAAATCAATAAAAATGCAATATAATAATTATACAAATGACAGAGAGAGAGAGAGAGAGAGAGAGAGAGAGAGAGATTAACCGTGAAACTTTTTCGTCGCTTCGAGAAGTCAATATCGAAGTTAATTACTCATTATTCCGAAATTCAAAATGCCAGATTGAGAGATGCAATATGAACAGGCGAAATTCCAAAAAGTATTTTGCATAAAAAATGTTCGCCGCAGTTTCAATGCGTCGCCACGAGAGTGAATTCATTTAATCGCGGAATTTTTATATCGAACGCCGCCGCTCATGCAATAATTTTAAAATCCCGGAGAAGTCTGATGGCATTGTAACGAGACAAGAGCGTGGTAGGAGGCTCTAGGTTGCTATTGTCGCAAAGCCACATTTCGCGAGTGCGACGTTTAACTCCATGAATCTGGCGTTAAATCTTCCGTCTACTCTCACTCTGTCTGTCCCTCTTTTTACGACTATCTCTATCTCTGATGTCTTGATGGTGTACACCAGTGTACGCCAGCTATGCACGCGAAACATACGCGCGACGATCGCGCAGCTCTTGATTACTGGGCACGAAACAGTTACGTCAGTTAACGACATCCTCGCGCCTAAGTGCAAAGGCACACATTACCGAAGTTTCTCTCCCCGAACAGTGGCAGACGGCGACGGGGCGACGACAGGCGTAAACCTACTGTCGACGTTCCAGTTAGACCCCTCGGTGAAACGGTTCAATTTAACTTGGCCAACCATTGCTCCAACCTCTGAAGCGCCGCGAGTGCGATCGTAAACCATTCTACGACTCGCCAAAAATTCGCCAGCGATTCTACGGAAGTTACGAATGGACCACTCTGTATGTTAATTCGTGAAGGATAAAGGTGCAAGACTCGATCACGGATTTCATTAGCTCGAATGCAAATTACCCTGAAAAAATATTGCCGTGCAACAGTACCAAAATTACAAATTACAGAAACCGAAGCTTCTCTCGAATTAATCTTCGATGATGAATAGAGACAGATAACTGAATTTCCTTCTTTTTTTTTTACAAAAGATTTATCTTGTTAAAAATTCTAATTCGAGGGTTATATATAATGACTTAATTATCATAAATTTCAAATTCGTTTGAAATATGAAGCGCCCTTATTAGAATTCAAACCAACTCCAGCATCGTTATCCAAATTGGATCATGATGATTGTACGTGCTTCGTATCCTATTCATGTATTTCCATAAATAAGAAGGATAAAGCACGTAGATATGCCAAGCGCACTATTATGTTGTATTTGACGCCTCGCGAAATCGCGTAACGTACTTTCTGCGATTATGTAAGATCTCGGGCGATGAATCGAAACAAGCAAATCAGAAAAACGATGAGAAGCTCGGATAAGCAGAGGGATGAAAAAGAACAGAATGATGTAGAATCAAATATATCAGCGAAATTTGAGATAAGAAGCGAAGAAAGGTTTTCTATAACGCAGGTCTCGACGCACGAAAGGAAGTTGAAGTGTGGTTGCGCAATAAAGAGTCACTCAATTCCGACCCGTGGGAGCCGACGACAAAGCTAATTGCACACCTTCGAGATCTCGTAATATAACGGATTAAGAGAGCACGCAGGCTCGAAATTAGCTCACCAGTCACGAGAGCGCTTCGCCTTCACGTCGCTCAATAGATGAATAGCGAGAAAAAGAGAGAGAGAGAAACCGAGAAAAGATACGGGAAAAAAATCGCTAATCGCTTCGCCAAACGTATGTAATCTCCTTAGCAAAATTAGCGCGAGAACGAGGTAAAATTATTCAGTTAACTTCTTCAGTCAGAAACGGACTTACTGCGAGATGAATACAATCGTGCTTTTACTTTTGAAAAAAACTAATTTTTGCAATTACTATACATCTTGAAGTAAATTTTTCAAACCTATAAAATGTTGTTAATATAATTCATCATTAAGTAAATTATAATCAAAATAAAAACTAAAAAAGAATAAAAGTATTTAAAACGCTTTCTGTAATTTTCTATTTTAAATATATATTTAAAATTAAATAATTTCTAATGCTTTCATAAAATCTCAAATCCTTCCTCTTTACATACATATGTGTGTATGTGTGTATGTGTGTGTGTATTAAAATTAATTTATATTATAATCGGTCTTAATGACATTTTTTAATTTTTTATACACTACAACAAAGTATATTTCATGTTGAAATATTCATATATCTCTCATACGGTCAATTTAATTTAAATTAAATTGATTTAATTTTTATTTCCTTGTTAAATATATCATCATTAGCAATTCAGCATTGAAATATTAATTTTATATATATATATATGTATATATAATAAATATATGCTAACAATGATATATTTAACAAAAAAATAAAAACTAAATTAATTTAATTATTTAATTAATTAAAAAATTAAAAAATATTTAGGGCCGACTATAATTATGCAAATTAATTTTAATTTTAATAGTATTTTATTTTAATTAAATGAAAACGAGTAAAGATTAAGCAATTGGAATTTCTCTCTTTGCACTCTAAGACACTCTTCGACTCGGTATTTCGATAACTGATTCTAAAGCTTTGACTAATTAAGGTAATACAGCGTAGTATCGATAGCTGTGAGAAGCTTTGCAAACTCTTCACAAACTTGCTCGGTTCAATGTGGAAAACCAACTTTTTACGACGTTAATTAATGGTGGCATTCATACAACCGCGTCATCAGTTCAATGCAATTAAATGAACGAACGAATTAAAGGTTTAATAATTCGCTACAAAAAGATGCTTTATTTTCAAGGAAAAATTGTATAAACGTTCTCAAGTTTAATTAATATTTTATGTTTTAGTTTTTTTAATGTGTAAAATCTCCGTTTAATTCTTTTAGTATACTCTTTAAATCGGAATCAATGTATTATTCACTGAAAGACAATGAATAGTTACTGATGATCACAGTTATAACTACAACAATACAAACCAGTAAGATTTTATTGATTCAAATTTGAAAAGTACTCTTTATAAGTCCTTTTTTAAATAGTAAATTCGTGAATTTGACATAAAGTTTAATTATATACAATTTTTTCCAACTGTAATACACGTGTTATATTCTATTATCAATATTTATGAGCCGAAACAAATTTGCATATACAAATCAAAATCAGAAATGAAGATACACACCATGCCGGAATTTAAGTTTATCTATTCCAGTCGGCGTTCAACGAAATTGCAGCTGTGTCACGATATTTGTGTCAATTTATAATGGAAAATCCGATATTATACAAATCGGATTAGTGGTTGGCCCCTGTCATGCATACAGCTTGTCCGACGGAAGCGTTACATATAATCGCCTGTCGATTTTTACGTTGACTCGTGTAATCGGATAGCGTAAATAAGCCGATGATTTTTGTAATACTTTTATTCCGAAGCACGCGAAATAGCGCACATTCCGATTTTACAAACAATTTCCCTGATCGCTCACGATATTAACATGCGGACAAATCAAATCTCATGGGATATAAATGGTCGCGATGCGAAAGCAGTTTCAGTGCAGCCAGTATTGACACCGGGATTTCTGATGTCCCACTTCTTTGTTCATAAAAAAAAACAAAAATTGGTTCATTACATCAACACGATTACTTTCTCTAAAAACGAGTATTCAGAATTTTTAAAAACTTTCACTCTTTTTCATTACTTTATTTTTTAAGGTAATAACAAGTGCTATAAATATAATTTGAAAACTCTGCACAACATTTTTCCATCTAGTTTTCATATTAACAAGAAATATTTATCCTTTATCTCTCATGTAAGACAAAATAATACAGATTCATCGAGAAATCTCGGAGAATGTTCTGTAATACACAGACAGCGTACGAAAATACAAGTAAAAGGAAATGGAGCGCGTGTTTTGTGCGCCGACACTGAATAAAATGCCCGGCTTTTGCGATTCGGCTGGATAAAAGCACGCCGAACGAGATCTCTATCCGCAAAACGAATCTCGCGCAGCAGGTTACTCGGGACTCCGCGGAAACTCGATGAAGGAAAAAAAGGAAAGACAGACAGGCATAGGACGTCTGAAGAGATAGAGGATCGAGCTTCTTCGAGGGCCTTTCCATCTTGAGAATTTATGCGAGCCTTGGCACCGATTCCGAGGAGCAGCGAGAGTTGGCCAGAGATTGCGCTATCGACGTAGCGCGAACTTCAACGCCCAAATCAACTGTCTCTTAACACCCTCGTTTTCTTTTATATATATATATACTTATATATATATATATATATACATGCACACACACGCACATGTGAGTTAATTTGTAAACTATTAAGAAACTTATCATAAAATTGAGGAAAACTACATCAAGTGTGTACAACTTATCTCTTTTGTAAATATCTTTGTCAAAACTCAGAGTAGATATTAATTGCTGTCGGTATTAAAATATTATAGTAACATTCATAAAATTAAATTAAATTTTCTCATTAAAAAATTACTATTAAAATTATAAGATTTCATAAAATTTAAAACAAAACTTTTATTTTTAAAATTTCATTTAGAAATGATAGTAGTAATATGATAGATAATAACTGATAATATATAGGATAAAATTCCAAGACAAATTTTTAAAGCATTTTTATCAACAAAAGCGATTTTTAATCTCCTATCTTAACTTCTGACCAAAGCTACAGTTTGTGAATCAGTTTATCACGTATATACACGTAAAAATCACGGCGCTGCAACGTCGTGAGACTCTTGGCATGAGAAATCGGCGAATACATGAACATGTGCTGCTCGCTCGATTTATGAGCAATCGCGAATAAATCATACTCAGCTATGTACGTACTGTTTGGCTTATCGTTATCGCCGATCAGCGCAAGTCCGTACACGATGCAAAAGTTCGAAAACTGCTGCCGCGTCGAACTTTTCGAGCACGTTTGATATTACATCGCGACGCGATGTTCCGAAAAAGTCGATAGCTGTCTGCTCATTTGCGCGACAGCTAAGTATCTCAAAGCATCTTCAGATAAAAATTCAGTTGGAGATATTTCTCGGAATTGACTGATTCTGAGAGAAATAATTCATTGTTATCTACGCGCTCTCTCGATGTATATGTATTAATGAAGTTAATTACAATAATTCGTCCGACAGTTTTATCGCACTTTTGACCTTTGCTTTAAATGAGGCGAAGACAGGTGTGTCTTAATTAATAATTATTTAATCTTTCAACAGTTAAACATCAGTACGTAATTAGTATTTAATCATTACATTTAATTGTTTAATCATTGAAAGATTCAATAATTATTAATTAAGACATCAGTGTTTTCCAATTTCAAGTAAAGATAAAAAATGCGATAAATTAATATCAATTTTATTTCATAAAATGTTTTACTGGAAATTTTTACCAAATTAAGGAGATTGAAATTCTAGAGTGTGAAGAGTGGCCTATTTTTGGGAATTTTTTTTAGAGAAAATTGCTGCACATATTCCTCTATGTTTTTATATATCTACTTGTACACATTTAGTAAATATCTACAACTTTGGTATGACTACATGTTTATTACTTTTTATTATGTTATAGGAAATTGGAAGTCGATAGCTTTAGCAGTTTCTGAGAAATCGTGTCAACTTGAAAAATGTATTTGTTTATAAATTTACATAATAACTAATAAACATTTAGCCATACCAAAATTTGTAGATATTTACTAAATGTGTACAAGCCGAGATATAGCAGTCATAATGGTAATGGGAGAGGATAAGATATATTAATCTCTATAATATCTAGATCTAAAGAATTCCTCTGTGACTCCTGTTGAAGATTATGAATTTAAAAATCTGGGATGTGTTATATACGGAATGTGAGTTTGAACTCGCGACCTGTCCAATATCTAATTGTAGATATCTGTACGTCTGCAGTTCATCAAACGCGACTTTTGACATACATTGTATGTTCAGGAAGTTATACACGCTCACGTGGCGATAATGAGATAGCGACGAGCGATTGTATGCATGGTAACAAGATCCTCAAGCCGACGACATAAAGGACGCGCGAGGAAGATCGATATATCGTTCGACTTAGTTATCTACTTAGTTATCTCCAGGTATAAACTCGGTCGCACGATGAAAATCCATCTTCCTGTACATGCAACAGCCGTTTTTCATCAGTCCTAACTGCAGATTATAATTCACAGTTTATTAAGTTCTAAGTTCACATCCAGCAGCTGCTCATCGATTAAAACTTATAATCTTGATTGTTATCTGTCCCATTAATTTCCTGTTATCTTATAATGCAATTTTTCTCTGTTATTCGTAATTGAAGTCCTAAGAGGATCATTATTCTAGAATCTAATAAAACATGTAATAAACTATTTTTTCTCTTCCCTCTTTTCCCCAATGTGCCTCGTCTGATATTATATAGATCTCATTTTATTTCCTCTCTTGACTATGATAAATGGACTTGGTCAATAGTCATGTACAATTATTACTTCCTAAGAGATTAGTTCACCCTACTCGATCTATTCAGAGTGACCCCGTTCCTCGCTAATTGCCGCAAACGATGGAGACGATTGTGTCGCAAAATATGCTTTCGTATTAAAACAGTCAGTCAAGGCTCCTCAATCTCTGTCCCTGCGTGAATCTAAGATCTAAGATTTACGTTGTTAATTGCAAATGCAATTAACGAGAAATACACATGATCGTGAGAGTGCTAACTTTACCGGCCCAAGTGCTTATTAGGCTATCTGATAGGAAGTTACCGCATCGCGGAGCGTACTTTACAGCAAGATAGTAAAGGGATGCAAGATCAAACGCATCGTTATGCTCGATTACACGCATCCTCCGTGGCGACGGCGCCCCAATTTGTCCGGGCATTTCGATATGCTAATTAGTCGCTTGTGTGTCAATGAGATTCGCGTGACGGCGTCAAGCATCGACGCGCCGTCCCACATTCGCTGTGCCGGAGAAGCGTTTGATCAAATTCATCATAGAGATTGCGGCGTCATAAATTGATTGCGATGTTTGCGATACTTTAATATTATTGCGACATTCAATAGTGAATTGCGGAGAAATAAATTGTAATGTGCAATTAATAAATATATTTAACGACAGAGAAATACACGGTTACAAATGAAAAAATCACGATGCTCAGGAAAATAACCATAACGGACGTAAGATTAATTAATATAATACTATTATTTTAATAGTTCTTGAATTCATTAAATTCCTCTTCTGATAAAAAAATTTTAATGTAACAAAACTCGGCGCTACTAAATATTCAATAAAGTAATAACGTTCACACATACACAGATTAAATTTATTATTATTATACTTTTAAATTGTTTTCTTATTCGATTTAGCTGTGCCAAGTTCTTTTATATTAAAATTTTTTTATTTGAATTAAATGTTTTTATTTTGTACTCTTCTTTAACCGTTTATAATTAAATTTTATATTCCATTAAAATACACCACCTGGATTAGAACAGAAAGACTTTTAAATGAGAATACAAAGATACATACACTTGGGTTTAATTTTTTATAAGTAGGATTACAACAGTTGTTGTGCAACAGTTATGTTTCAAGAAAAAATATATATTATATTCTCTTTCTAGCTAGCGCAATTTAAAGACTCTGTACATTTTTTTGAAAAATATATAGTACTTCAGTTAGATTACACAATTATGTATTATTATTATTTTAAGAAGTTTAAAAATATTACTACTTGAATTTTTTGGTATATCGCTTTTTTCTTAGATTAAAATTTGATGCAATAATTTGTCACTCACAAACACAGGATGTGCAGCGACTGAGTAATATAAACTATGTTGATCCGTAAAATAGAAATATATATTGAAATTATAAAAATGTCCAGAAAATATTTAATCTTGTTAAAAATTATTTCTACGTACGCAAAGAAATTGTATAAAAGAAAACTGTTCTGAATATGTAAGTTACCCTGTGATTATTCCGTCATTATGCCTCCCAGGCTTTCCTTTCAGGTTTCCTGGGATTCACACATGTTTACTCGCAAAAATATGTAAATTGTGATCGCGCAGCACTTTAAATACCCGATATTAATCGCGAACGACGCATATTTTACTGTATGCAACGGAAAACTAACGCGTTGCTTCGAGAGTCGATACTTATATCACGCTTATAAATCGGTAATTGCGGATCTAATCATTAAAATTTGCGGTCTGATAATCTCTAATTTCAATATTATAATTATAGAAAATAACTGTGTTTGCCATCTGCCGCGGGGAGATACTTGTGATTTTAAAACCATGGTACGCGGAATTCGAATTACTAAACAGGTAATTGCATTCCCCGCGAATATCACAAAACAACGACTCGTGATTCCTGTTCCTTATCGCTTCAATTTCTACTACAGGTTAAACAATTTGCGCGAAAGATGTCTGCATCAATAATCAGGCTGTTGCCTGTTTACACTTACGAATCGTGAGAAACTCAAGCGAGCTAATTAACATTATTATTTTGTGCAGAACAATCGTGTTCCGAAAAATAAAAGGAGCAAAACCCGCCGGATCTGTATCTTGCTGGATAATGATAAACCTTCTATAATTCGTACATACAATAGCGCGTTAAAGCCGCATATGAAACAAATCTGAAGGCTACACTCGATCATGCCGAATTACCTCTCCGAAATGTTTAACAGTTTTGAAAATAATATCACGTCAAATATTCTTTGTATTCACCTCAAAGTAATTTCAGCAAAATGAACTATTATCGCATATTTTGCATATTTTCTTTGTTTCATGAATTCGTCCAGCGCTGTGAGAAAAGCTTGTGAAATTATATGAATAACAAATGTAAAAATTACACGGTTTATAACAGAAATGTATATTTCCGTTATAAATTATATGATTTTTGCACTATTGTTTGTGCAATTTTACATACTTTTTTGCAATGTAAAATGATGACTATTAATTATTGATATATTTATATTAAAGTTTAAAAAGATTAAAAAGCATATATTTGTACGCTTAATCAATGCATTATTGATTAGTACGTAATACAAGAATATTTATCGTGCATTATCATTCAAGATATAAAAATGTAAAATATATTTAAAAACTTAGTCTGTCTCTGTCTCTGTCTCTCTCTCTCTCTCTCTCTCTCTCTCTCTCTCTCTCTCTCTCTGTGCTTATTTCATTTAATTATAAAAAGAACAAATGCAAGAATAAGATCGCATTTATAAAGTACATTATTATACAATTTCTTTATTAAATTTTGTTTAACTGGAGTGCCAGCTAAGCAGACGTTCAAATTTTTTCTATAATCCTGTCGCTTTTTTCAACTAAATATTTAAATTATTTGAATTATTTCTACAAAAAATACATTTTATATTTTAATAAACAATATGTTAGTACATATATAAATAAATCATTTATTATTTCTTCTCAAATAATTTTCACGTCATACTTGAGTCATATGTAATTTTTTAAACAAAGAAATTAATGCATTATTTTTATATTTTCTCTTACGAACTGATTGATGAATCACGAGTAACAGAATTCAAGCAATCTCAAAATAAATTTCATTTCAGTTAAATCGTAATTACAAACGTGGATATAAAATTGACAAACAAGATTCATTTACTTAATTAAATCACATCGAAAAATTAAGATTGATTTCAGCTGAATTTCTCATCGAAAACACAATTATAAACATGGGCGATAATTTGATTATTCATTAACTAAACTTATTTTCTTTTATAACATTAAAAATGTTGACACGAGAAATCCGCGAGATTGCATATCGATATAAATTAATATTCCTGTGATTACCAATCAATATGTGTATAAAAATTGTGTTAAATTGTGTTAAATTAGAACACATAATTTATAGAATATGTAAACTGCAGATAGTGATAATCCATCGTTCGGCAAGCGAGTTTTTACCGGCCAGATAATGATGATTTAAGCATCAGCTGATCGATCGATTACGCATAAATACGTTACATCGGGAACGACGACGACGCAGACAGTGGCGACGATAGGATCGCCGGTCTCCTATGTAAAACTAATCCCTTTAGATATCGGAACGTCGCATCGTTTCGTTTCGGGAAATTACGAGCGATCTAATCGTGGCTTTATCACGGTGAGAGAGTAATACGCAACGGTAATTTACGCTTCATCGCCGGCGATAATATAAAACGCGCGGTTGCCCGCATACGAGATGGATGGTGACATAACCCGGGGGGAAGGAGAGAAAGAGACCGATAAATCGATAACAGATCGTTAAACGTGAAATAGAGACGGAACGCGGGCTCGTCGTTTCCCACTTTGGCGGATTGTGCGTCGGAAAAATCAGTTTGACTGCGAATAAAAGTATGATTCGTCGCGACGGTGCTTACGCCGTCACGCGAGAATTGAAGAGTTCGGTATTATGAGTGGTCTATCGACCGCAATTGCCGATTGTCGCTCAATACACGTTGTGTAACGCGAGCAGCCGCTCCAAAATTGTTCGAGCGTACCGATTGCGTCGCAATGTTGCACAAAGCAGTCTGAAACCTTACATAATTTAATTTTATATTTTAAGAATATAACTGTTGTCGTTTTTCTTACTGTATCTATAGAATTACAAAAGGAAAAAATAAATCGTGTTTCTATAAGCACAAACAGTTGGCATTCAGATTTTTATATCGGGATGGATATTATAAGTGATGATAAAAAAAAGTAATGTTGCGCTGTAAACTATTAAAAATTGAGAAATTTTATCAATTTAAGTTTCAGACAAGCAAAACTTTGTTTTTCAATTAATTTCTACATGGAGCGTCTGTAACGAAACTTCCGCTTAATTAATTACCGGAATGTTTAACGTCGAAAAATTACCGACCTGTCTTGTCATTAAAGTATTAATTGGTAATTACTGGATATCTTTTACATGTCATAAAATCATGATACTGAAAACGAACATCACCTTATTTTCACACGAGAAGCGCTTAATTAGACTTCGAAGCTCAATTGTATCTCGAAGTTTAATATCGAGTCGTGGCGTAGTTCGCAAATGCCGGCATTTCAATGTCGATTGAATGATTTCGGAGTTAATATCTGTAAGGAAACTTGTTTCGCCGCCGAGTAGAGTTGGACCGGAGTTTCGGTCTGCCAATGCGGCAGGATTGCTAATTGCATCTGATGCTTTGACGAGAGAAGATGCCGATTCTCGTTTCCGTATTTGTCCATAGCTATAAGACTGAGACAAACTTAGGGCACGAAGCTCAGATGTTGACAAAGTTAAGTTATTGACACTCAAGAATATACTTTTCAAACTTTATGGGATAACTTCCAATTTCCTCGAAAGGAGAAAATTCGGTAAATCTGCTTTTTTATATGTCAGTGCTTTTTATATGTCAGGATTACAGACTTCAATTTCTGTCAGCTCTCTTTAAAATATGAAGTGTACGAAAAAATATTGATAACTCATATTGACGCAGGCAGAGTATAAAAAAAGTATTTCACACTGATAAAACAAAATAAAATTATTTAATCTTTCTTTATATTTTCTCTTGCGTCATAATGATATCCTATCATGACAAAATTTGATACCGTAGTATCACATGAAACTTTTTAATACATAATCTATTGATGAATGTGCATTATTGAAATAAAGTTAATAGAAAATAAAAATTATGCAGTGCCTACAATACCAATAATTAAGCATCTCATTCGAACTAGAAATAGAGGTGATACTATGTCGATCATAGGTATACATACACACATACATTGAATAGCGAATCGTCCGTCGGCAACTTCCTAGCGATAGTTTTATAGTTTACAATAAATTCTACGCATCTGGTTGTAATAGCATGCTTGTCCCTCCGCGTAAATTTATAGTCATGCTTTAGATAAACCTTTAAGTTTACAGCGCGCTTTATTGCCGGGCTCGTTAAACCTTCATATTTGTAGACACAACGCTAATGCGTTACAGATTTTAGGTGACCGTACGCTCCATTTTTCAACAATGCGCCGTACAAGTAGAAATCAAGCAAAAGCTTTTATTTTTATTTATTTGGAAAAAATTATTTAAAATAATAAAGAATAAATTGTTATGTTCTTACTCGCGTAATTTGAAACTAGAGATAAAGAAAAAAGAAAACAAAAAATAAAAAGATTATTTATACGATATCTTTGTATTGTACTCGCATAAATTGAAATTTCTATTGAAATCTATACATACATAAATTTGACGAAATTTTAATTTTAATTACGAACATGCTACAATATTCGATTGTCCAATATAAAAATCTCTCTTTCAATTTGTTTCAATATTTTAAAAATATAATATTATATTAATTCCTTCGCAAAATCTTTAACTCCTCGTCTAAAATCATATTTTTCATATCTCCGTCTGTAATCTGGATCTTTTTCGTCCAATTTTTTTTACTGTTCTAGGTTTTCAAAAAATCTGGAAAAATTCAAGATTTCAACATTTCTCTATTACATTACCAAATAGTTTTCTAACTCAAATGTTAAAATCCTTATTTAATAAAAATGAGAAATTTAATAGAAATTTGACAGTGAAATTTCGCTTGTACAAAAAAAATCAGATTACAGACGGAAAGTTAATGTGATAAATCCCGTACTGAAAAATTCCTATGTTTTTTTTAATTATTGCAGCCGCAGAATTCACAGCAAATGCACAGAGGCAAATACAAATTGGATCGATTCGGATTACGCGAAGTGTAAAATGCGTATCTCCATCGAAAAATTTCGTTCAAAATTGACTTTTCCAATCGCAACTTGATCGTGCATTACACGATGTCCCTGCCGTGTAATAAAACAGAATTGATTGTGATCTGACGGACGGATTTTACGTTTCGGTCAACAAACACGATCGTGTTCGGTTACACGTTACACGAACAAACCGACGCAATTTAATCTCTATTATTATATCTGTGAGCCGTCTTGCTTTCCACGTATCGCATTTGACGACTCATAAATATAATATCAATTTGTCGAAATATGTTTCCTTGAACTTTCTCCGATAAAGTCGGTGAAGGGTGATTGCACACACGTATGGACGTATCACTGACCTGATTATATAATAATCATCGAGCAAAATTGCAGAAATAAGATTACTTCGGTTGCTTACGTATGCAGAACTTTTCGCAAAATCAGCATGTAGTAAAAATTGCCAACGCTCGCTTGCTTTAGGAATATGTGTCGCTTCTAGTCTCGATAAAATCCGCTGTAAGCATCATACACGTATCGATCTTAAGAATGAGACTAAGATCCAATTAAATAAATTTTCCATAATTTTCCTTCTATGACTAAGTTTGATTAGATAATTAGATTTTCCATTTTTGGAGGCCTCTCTTCGATAAATAATATTGCCCTGCTCTGACAAATGTCCTAGTCGAATGTATGCATTGAAAATTCAACAATAGTCTAAATTCTTTCAAAAAATTAAAAAAATAAATTAATTTTATTTTTTTAGCATTTCTATTTATTCATTTTTTTATTAACGTTTAAAGTAGAAAAGAAACATTAATATAACATCCATTTATTATATTACGATGTAATAAAAGCTTTCATATATATCCAAAAATATAACACACATCACATGTTATTACAAAATCTCTTTAAATTCTTAATATTTCCATATTTTTTAATATTGAATTTTATCCAATAAACGTATGGTGTTAATACTGGTGGCAGAATTACTAGAAAAGTCATCTGAGAGAACATTATTAAAAATATATTGATATTTTAGATAACGAATCTGATATTTCAATATTTTACCTGTACATTTTTACATTAGCACAATATGCTTTATGAAAAATATCAAATTTCCAGATATTACTCCAAAAAATGAAAGAGCAATTATCTAAATCTGAAATAGACTGTTATATAAAGAATTATCAAAGTTAGTAATCCTCTAAAAAGTAGAAGATTAAGAGTGAAGTTAACTTATAAGAAATCGATTTTTTGAAAGAGAAGATGTGGGATAGAATGTAGAATAGGAAAAGCCACACGGTAAAATTTATTCTATTGTTAATATAAGTAACGCCGTAATTAAAATTTTTTATTCGTGCACGTTATCAAATAAATACCTACGCTGAAATCGAATTTTTTTTCAAGCAGAGTTGCGAGAATAATACTACAGTCATAAAGTATTCGTGTTTTGCAGCGCAAATAGAGTATTAAAGTCAACATTTTTTATAATATTTTACGATAATATCGATCCTCTCGTCCATGATATATGTTCCCATCTAAAATATATCAAATGATTCATAACAGACGCAGTAAAATTCACGTCGAAATTATATACGCGCGATCGTTCCTATAAATATTAATTAAAATTAATTAATTTAAATAACGAAAATTATTCTAAAATTTCAATGATAGCATTATCTATCTTTTTGTCAAGGTACTTGTAAACCGAACTCAAGTAAATAAAAATATCAATACTTTTCACGCGGCTCTATTTATTCCCTATTTCGTCACGATAAGACGGCTCGAGACGAATGAAACATTATAATGCGCTAAGTGGTGAGATCAGCCGTTCGCGTGAAAGTAATGCACGTAAGTCAACCTGATCACCGAGTTTGGTGGTAGAATTACGTGTCCGAGCTCGAAAGAGAAATAGAAAGAAAGAGGCGATAGGAGTGCAGCCATTGCAATTACCGGTTCACGCGCGAGTGTATGCTTAATGAATCATAAGACAGGCGAATACGTGGAAGGAACTTTTCTCGAATTCCAGAACATTATACGGTGCCTAAACAACTTTGAATCTATTAAAATAATTTTTTCTCAGCGGCTTGTAAATATAATATTTATATTTTCTACGAGAACTCATTAAAAAAATTAATGATTTTTTTTTAATGTATGAAGCATTCCGAAATCACTCATATATCTTACATGCAAATTTTATATAATTAAATAACAATTCATATAAATCATTTAGAATAAGTTTCCCTATAAAAATTTGTATAAAAAGAAGATTATCATTTATCACAAGTTTCTGACGTTTATTCAGTAAGCCTTACATTAAACTTCCTTATAAGGTAAAAGTTTAAAGAAGTTCCTTTAATTGTCAGATAAAAGCTATTTCGAAATAACTAAAGATTTTATTATTAAAGTGTTATCAATTTTTTATTAAATTCTTATTGTATTAATTTTTAACCATACGGAGAATAATGTCGTGATATTTTAATAACCGTCCTCCTTATTTCAATCTTTTTGATTAATATTGATGCGATGGCTATCTAATTAAAATAAGTGTCAATAATTTTGGAGCGCACCATATACGGACGATAATAGAACCGCGGGGCGCTAATTTAATTTCTCGAAGATTGATCGCACGTCACAGAGGCATGCAGATTTTCCTTCCTCTCGACCTAAACGATATCTCAGCGCGATACATTGGCGCACATGCGATCGGGCTATCGCTCTTTGTACACTGTCTTCTGGCCCGATAGGTATTTCGAATAAGATTGAAACAATTGCAGCTCGCAAACGCGGCGCGGTCCGACGTAACGAGAACTCCAATTTCGTGAGTGCAGCCCGCTTCTTCCTTTATTCCGGTTATCCGCGATCTGAATTATTTATTTGGCAGCCACCTTTTTATCCGGTTCGCTCACAAACGAAACGGCAAGGCGGAAAGTTTTTCCGTACAAAGATTGATTCTATGCAAAGAAAATGAAACGCAAAATTCCGCTCTCGCGCTTAAGATGCATGGAATTCTCCCTTTTTCGCGCTACGCGCGGCAAAGAGCGCGACACTTCCGCAAGAATGGCTCTGGAAAGGACGAGAAAGGACTTGTACATGCGTGACGTTGCCGGAATGAAAGAGAGCGAGGGATTTCTCGCGTTTGTGTACCGCCGCGCCGGAAAGGCGCTCTCGGGAGAACGAGCGCCAAAATGCGTTGAGCCGGTCGCATCGTCGCGAGAGAAGGTGAAAGTCATTTTCAGAGAGTCACATTACACATTCGCTTTCGAATCGAACGAACGCGGCCGATTCCCTCTCAATCTCGACCGGCTTGACCGGAAAAATGTACAGTCGTCGCGGGATTGTGGGTCACGGCAAGACGGCAAGCTATTTAAATCGTGGATAATAGTCGCGATTTGCAATTGCGGAACGAAAACGGCTCAGCTTGCTCGATGCACGATATCGAATGCCGAGAACTGGCTATCTGAACGAGTTTACGTTTGTGCGTGATAATTTCAATAGATTTTAAACTCGAAGAGAGATTGCATTCGCAATAAATTGCTGACATTTTATCATTAAATATACAATATTGTAGAGATATTATATGGGGCTCTAATATTCTTCCCTTTGCCATAACATTTTATTAACTACATATGTTGACGTTTTCAATTAAATGAAAAACATCGCCATTGTTATCGCTACTAATTATTACAAACAAATAACGAGCGAAGCAAATAGCAAGTTGATACAATTATGTATTTTTCGATTATCCTGGATTATAAACAGAAATTGCATTAACTTGCTATTCTCATTATCTCGCAAGCAACATTGTTTAATAATTGAAATATCGACAAATGTTGTTAATGTAAAATACATCGGTGCTGAGAGAGTAAAAGCATCGATGATCAACAAAGTTTCGGTATCATGAAATATATGATGCAATTTTGATGGAAATTAATGACGAATTTCTGCCAATAAGGCCATTATTTTTAAATACCCCCGCACTTCGGTCACGAATGCGCGCGTTACGAGAATACTTGCAACGTTAAAGGAAACGGTTCGTGGAGTGGCGATTAGGCGACGGTGGACAAGTGTAATAATTATGCTAACTGCTCTTAAACATCAAGTGTAATTAAAAGGTGCTCGCGGTCAAAGACGCGGACACTTGTCGTTCGGCGCGCCTTGAATTTTATATGAGCCTGTAATACGCCGGAAATAGAGAAAAGATTGGGTACATTTTAACTTGGACTTTCCCCTCACTTCTCGTCATCCTCTGTGATCAAACGCTTAACCGAAATTTTGCGCTTTCCAAGTCCCGCTCGCGCTGCGAGAATCGGGAAGATACATTGAAAGGGGAGAGATGTGCATATATAGCTGGGATATAACGTACGACTTATTAATTTCACTCATTAATTTTCACTAAAATTGATACATGCGGTCTGCAAATGCTCTTTAATGCAAGCACGATGAAAAACATACATGCGTACGATTTTTCGCGATGATGGTACCTCGCGTGTTAATTCCAGTATCGCGCGCCGATAATGCGCGCAATAACGCGGAGAAAACGCATATGAGATAGTAGAGAAATTGCATCGCGCCTCCCCCTTCCACTACCCCCGGCCATAATCCACGGCATTTATCTCGGTGCGCGCAACGTGTGTTGCGCGCCGGAATAATGGAGAGTAATACTAGTTTAATAAATAAGCCGGCTTTAATGTACGCTCGCGAAATACACGACTAAGTACGTGGAGGGTTTCGCACGCGCAAATGCAGCGGCGGATGTAATCCAGTTATTTCGTAACACCCCGCGCCGCGGGTCAACCCTTTCGAAAATTGTTCTCCGACGGGTAAGCGGATCTGCCGTGAATGACATGTTGCGAATAGGCATGTTTTAATCGAGTATCGACATATTCGTTTTAAAAAATTACTTCTCAACAGAGAAAATCAAGCTGTACGTCGAAATGTAAAAATAAAATTTCGCAAAAAAAACTTGTTTTCAAGAAAAGAGACATTAAAGTCTATACACACACATTTTTGCGAAATTTTTTTAAATATTTCGACACACTTGATTTTCTTTTGTTTAGAAGTAGGGGAAGGTGGGGCAAGAAAGGGAAGGGAGGGAAGACGGGGTATCCCCTGTATCGCGCGATTCGAATGCAGAAATCACAAACGAGCGTGTTAGATACGGCTCCTCGGTCATTGAAAGTTACCTACGAGTCAGCGAAGTATAGACAGCTGCATTATTGAGATAAATTATAATTTATACTTTTTTGCGATTTCCTTATAACTTTATCTCATTGTTTCATGCGTAACATTAGTATTAAATTTTAGTAATTCTCTTGTGAATGTATGTGTTTCTGAGAAATTTAATGGACTGTAAGGTAAGAGTGCGATTTTCTACTTTTGTAAACAGTGTTTGGAATATTATTGGTATCATTTCAATTAGACGACAGCGGGCAAGAAGGGGATAGAACAGAGTAGTGTAACTGCGTGCAGCACGAGTGTGTACCTATATCGTTATTGACCACAGCCATTCACAGCGTAGTATTTTTCATCGGACAGCCAATCATAGACAGCGATAATATGCACTATTGAGTGATATCGATATATCGAATTACGTCTATTAACCTCGCTACTATTGTTATTGCATAATTCGCCGGTTGACGGAAGAAAAACTTCCGAGAGTCTAAATCATAATCTGCAAAGCAATAAAATCAGGTAAGGTATAAATCACTGGAAAAAAGACATTAACGAGAAGACCCGACGGACAAGATGGGAAGAAATGCCTCTTTTTGGTTTTTATTAAATACATTCTATAATACTTTAAAATTTTATTTTAATGATAATTATTATGTAAGACAAATGTCCAAAGATTATNTATAAAAATAAAGATGACTTGTTAATTATGAAAAACTAGTTTTTATTCATTCTCAAAGCTTAACTGCCCTGTCTTACCCCACCTTCCCCTAATCTTTTAAAACGAATATGTCAATACTCGAAACAAGCTTATTGGCAACATGTAATTCACAATATATATAAGCATGTCCATGAATGTGTATGTTATATATCTTTATGAAGTAATAACTCTCTGAAATAAACATAATTATAAAATAAACATCTGTTACATTATTATACAGATAGTATCTGTTTATTAAAACAACCACTGAATTTAAAATTATTATTAATATAGGTTACTAATAACAATGACTATAATTAATTAATTTTCCCTTTATATAGATATGTGCTTGTACATTAATAATATAATATTAATATTAGAGCACAACAATAATAATTTTCGATACATTAGAAATGAATAGCGATACTGTGCACATAGATGTATGTATATACAGAGTGTTCCAAAATTCTCTCTCGCGATTCAAAATATTATAACAAGTTCTTAATTAAATAGCTACTTGTAAAAATTTTTATTTCAAATAGTAGTTTTAAAGATACATAAGTTTAAAGCTGGCCAATCACTAATTACGTTTAAACAATCGCATGCTCGTGAATACCGCACGAGCAGTAATTTAGTAACCGCATGACAGGCGATCGTTTAAACGTAACTCTGATTAACCAGCTTTAACCCTTACCATACTCAAAATGATGTCTCATCCCTACCATTCTGAGTATCTCAAATCTGTTTATTTTTTCCAAAAAATCTCTAAAAATTCACGAACGTACTTTCAGGTTTTTAGAACAATTGTTGAAACTTTACTTTAAAAAATAATAAAATTTAATATATAATTTAATAACCCAAGTAATCATAAGTTGGGTAAAAGTGGCATTTGATTTAAAAAATTGTTACTTTTCATAATAAATGAATATAAAAAAATATAAAAAAATGACTCTAGAATCGGTCAGACATGAAATATCCAGGATAGTAGAGAAAGGGTTAAACTTGGATCTCAAAAACTACTTCTTGAAATAAATCTACAAATAATTAGTTTTTTTGCTTAACTTTTCCAGAACTTTCTTGCTACAGTATTTTAATTTACTAATTTCGAAATACCTTGTATATGTGCATTACATGGGGGGAAAAGAATGTAAAGAGCCGGCTAACTTTGCTCTATCCTGCAACATTCGCCGTATCAGTATTCGGTAAGTGCCATTCCTCGTGCGATACCGGTTATCCTTGAGACATAGGAAGGACCTCGTAACGGAAAAGAAGTAATGCTATGGCTCGACCATAAACTTTGTAATCGGCGTGAGTCGCGACTCCTTGGAGTATCTTCCGGTTGTAGAGTAGATCAACGAGTGACTCTTTTCCCCAATACCATATATATCGCGTGACTGTCCAACAACTATCGTAAACGTAAATTCGAGATCGGTGAGAAAACGTCAACTGAAAGTAATGTAAGGCGGTCCCGTTGTACATCTACCTGGCATGCAGTATATTCGCGGGATAATGAAATGCCAGCAGAGACGGTGGCTTTCGAAATTATTGCGCGATAACGATTGCCTATAGCGCGGCAATCGGACGGTAAAATGTTGCACGATATCGTGATATTTCATAGTTTGAAAATATTTTCACAGAATGCCGGCATCACGAACGAATTCATTTGAAAGTCCCGATACTTTCACTCATTCGGTGCCGGATCCACTTCTTCATTAATGAAGAAAAGGCCAATAGCGAAAGTTGCAAATTAATTTTTCCTCTTCATCTAATTGCTTTAATTACTTAAATTAATAATCTTTAAGTTCTCATTTAGTCTCTCTATTAACTTCATTTTCAATGTGTTAATTCAAGATTTTATTAATTTCTGAAAAAATGAGATACTATTATTTTTTATTAAAGAAAGGGAAGCCGGAATTCTCTCTCTGTCATTGAAAATAAAGGCGATACATGAATCGCGTGCAAAAGTGTAAAAGGCAATCTGTGCATGTAGCAGCGGTATGGCGACATCATCCACGGTAAATGAACATGGTAAATGTTCGACATGGTCGAAGAGAGGGCCACGGACATGTCCAATCTACGCCGTTGTAACGCGTGAAATTTTTCGAAATTGTCTGGATTCGCACGCTCATCCGCGGATTGCTCATTATCGTTCGCATCGGATGTCCCCAGTGGGACGAATGTCTGGTTACGACAATGCCAGGAATCGTGTCGGAAGAACCAGCTAGACGAGACGCCAAGAATGAAAAGAGTAAGAGAGAGAGAGAGAGAGAGAGAGAAGTGTGTACGAACAAGCAAAGAAAACGGAAAGACGTGCGAGAGCATGAAAGAACGAGCGAGCAAGTGAATAGTATGTGGAAAAGAGATGAAGAAGAATCGGTGAACGAGTAAGTATAAGCGAGAGGATAAATGTGTATGTACGTACGTGTGGAAGAAGAACCAAGAAGAGAGCAAACACTCGAATGAGAGATGCGAGAGGCAAGGCGAGAGAGTGAGTGGTAGCATAGAGACGACGTTGCTAGACAGTGGGTCGTCCCCGGTGACTTCTGTTTTTGCGTCCGTTGCGACGAAGAAACGGAAGGCGCGTGTTTAATACCGAGAGTCGCATCTGTTTCTCGACAACGGTACAATTACTCCGTTAAACGACCCGCCCTGCCGGTTTCTCGAAGTACCGGTTTGCCCCATATACGATGACGTATGGCGCACACGTGCGGGGCCTGGTTTCGCGAAATCATGCCCAAATAATTCGTGGTGGGAGGGAATATGCCACAGCTTCGCAATATGTCCGATATAAACTTGATTGATATAAACTTCTCGACAACCCAAATAATTTCTGATATGACTGTTAAGAATGTATAGCACATTTCTCAAAATATTAAGAAAATTATGAAAAAATTACAAATAAAAATATCAGAAAAGATTAAGTTTTCGAAATACTGTCATAAAAAGAATAAATTTTTCATTGACTAGACATGTTCAATAAATAACTATTCTAATTACCTGCTTGTTGTAAATTTTTCGAAAGATTAAAATATCAATATAAATGCAGAAATAGTTAATTTCCAATATTAATAACGAAATTTCCTAGCTTACGTGATTTACGGATCAAATTGATTGATCGTAGACAGCTGCATTATAATTAATTATTTGGACGTGTCATGAGGGACTTGAAAATTATGCACGATGGCCGTACATGCACAGACATAGCCAAATCACGCGTCAATTAGACAACACGACACGTTCGCCTCGTCGATCATTAAACGTGGGGTATTCTTAACATTAAGCCCATCAATGGCAGCTCGTTATAATGCTAATGTACATGATTGATAACGTATTTCGTAAGATTAACAATAAATTTCAGGTAAATTTAAATCAACCTACTTTCGTGTGAATTTAAACTGATGTTTGAAGACACGCCGAGTTACATTAAAAAAAAAAAAGAGTTTTTATAATACCAAATGTTGAATGAAATAATGTCAACTAAATATTTGGTTAACACGATCAAAAATAATTTTACTTTTCTAAATACTTCGTAATTATTATTACATTTGGTTATACTCACTAAATATTTAGAAAAGTAAAATTATTTTTGGTTATATTAATCAAATATTTAATTGACATTATTTCATTCAACATTTGGTATAGTTATTACTAAACTTTCATCAATTAATTAAATTGACCCTAAGAGGATCGGTTTATCAGACACTTAATTAACTCTAATTCGATTTGATTGTTTACTTTAGCAGTTAAAGGAACCATATCCAATTAAGCCTACAATGAGAAAACATGACTACAATTTTAATCGAAAATGTATATTTGAGGTTTAACGCAAACCACCTACAATAAACCTGATATTGCATGACTAATAATCAAACATTTAGTTACTAAATTATTAACAGTTTAAGCCAATAATCCACCACTGGTTTATGGATTTCATAGTATAAAATGCAATTTTCTATATATACATTATAGATTTTTATTATAGATTTTCGAACTCTTGAGATTATTTTTCGATTTATAAAGGCATAATCGTCCGATATACTTTGCAACTGATTTGTTTACGATCCCAAGGAGAGTGTTATGTCAAAAATATCGGAATGCATAATTCAGTGCAAGCCGTAGGCTCTTAAATATACATGAACTACGTGATTTTGGACGTAACGTAAGTTATACTTTTGGAGAGACTTTGACACTTTCGCGCGCAATTTGCATTCGCGAATTTGCATCAGAAGCACGATTTCCCTTGCGAATTAGCTGCGAAACTGCGTCTTGTACTAAGAACATACCCTGGCAGGAACTGCGAAACAAGGCGGTGCATAAAATCCTATCGCGCGATTCATCCCACCAACGACACAATCATTCAATGAACATCCTGAATCGAGACGAAGCCTAAACTTGATCCTTAATCGTAGCACAGCGTCATTTGATGTATAATGAATTGATGTATAATGCATATCTCAAATATGCCGAGTGCCACAGACGTATTGCGCAAACATTCAATGCAAACTTTCAACCGTGAATTCCATTAATTTTATTCAATGAATTTAGAATTCAATTTCAATGTTTTTGTGAACCTTGATAAAAAGTTGATCTCTTTTAAATTTTTTGAGTCGATCTCTCTTAAATTTTTTACGTTTTATATGTGTTACTGCTCATTAACATCTAACTAAAATCAAATGAAAAGAAAAGATTTCATTATTTGTCTACGCATCTAAGGCTTAACTTCTTAAATTCACAATCAATTCAAACACTATTCGTTGATTTTTCATTTGATTTTCATTATAATTTAATTTTAGATGGCATGGTGGCTTTATATCATCTAAAATTGAAAATTCCAAGATCGAGAAAAGATATACTTTACTGCCTGTAATCTACATAATCACTAAAGAAATGCCGATTTCAAATTCGTCAAAGAATGATTCTTTTCAAAGAAAATACAATAGAATTGGCCTGTATAGCTGAAGGAAGAATTCGAAGTTGCATATCTTTTGCATCTTAATACCCAGTCACCTCGAGTGCAAGTGAAGATTCCTGGCGTAAGAGGCTTATGCACGTCTTGACTTGTTATTACCGTCTACCTTCAGGAAAATATGAGTACAAAGTCGCGCGACATAACGATCCTGCTTTATAAATCCGAAACTAAAGAAAGAAGAGATCAGTGTGTCATAAGAGATATCTAGTATTAGTATAGAGATATATACCAAGAATATAAGAACAGATGCGAGTAAAAATATTTCAAGACGCTCCGAAGTCGGCTAATCAAATGTCACATCTAAATTAAACAATTTTGTAAGATATTCTCTGGAAATTTGTAAGATACTCTTAATATTAGGCTGCTTCGAAATCTGTTGACGACCGAAAAATAAAGGAGCTGGCTGGATTTGAATTCGGGATCCCTTGTTCCGACTTTCTCTCACCACTAGACCGATATTCCACTAGTATTGTGATGTTTTCATTTCGCACATCAACACTTCTATTTAGGTCCTTATGTCTCGTATATTTGATGCTTCTAATTATGTCCTTATGTCTCAGAAAATCCTATATATATATTTCTAAGAATCTTACAATTTTTATTTGGAAGCTTCTTGTTAAAATAGCAACAAGAACTTAACAGGAGTTTGACAAAGACACGTAAGTATATATTATTTTATAAATTATGTTAAATTTAAACATAATCATTATTCCACATTAGATTTCTAATAATTTTAGAATAATTAAGTAAAACTTGAAATTATAGAGCCATACATGTTGTGTGTTATATCTTGTCATATGGAAAATCTTTCCAGAATTCGCCAACTAAAAAAATTTTTTAGATAATGCCGTTACAAGACGCACTAATAATTGTTTCGCTCTATATAGAAGCTAAGTAAAATCGGACTGAAAGTAAATCAAGGAAAAATGGGAACATGAGAGGAAAAAGTTGAAAAAAAAAATTGACCGCGCTAGAAATCGGGAGGTTTTCGCGCGCGAAGGTTTAACAACAGCAGGGTAAGAACGAGCGACGCGGAAGATAACTGATTTTCCACGGTCTGACGGGATGAAACGATTCGCGGAAATTGTAACAGCAGGTATAAAGTCGGCAGCGAACGGTAGCCTCCGTCATGCGTCATGGCGTATCTGGAACTGGAGGAGCGCACCCTCCAAACGGACTACCCGATCTTCCTTTCGCTACTGATCTATCTAATATTTATTTTTATACTTTGACGACGCGATCCTTCGTCCGCAACACTGGGTGCCATTGGCCGGAAAGTATTTCATCTCGCAGAAAATTTTGTTCAACCCTTCAAGCTAATGGAAAATTTTCGAGCGTCTATTGCATTAACTTCTCCTACATAGAAAGAACAATTTTGATGATATACAGGTTTGAAAATAATTATGTTGAACCATTTAAAAAATTGTATCGAATATTTAACTTGATTACTAAAATGTCAAAACTGTTGGCAGCAACATTATCATGCTTGGACGTCCTACATAATTATTTTAATGATCCAACATAAAATTATTTTTTGATCTATATCTAGCTAAATTGTTAGATATTGTAGTAAAATTATTCTTTCCATGTGTATGTTTGACTTTGTGAGAATAGCAACGCGAGATTTTACATGTATTTTTTATTACTATTAATATTAGCTTTATTTATAATTATTCGTGTTAGCAAGGATCTTCTTCACTAAAAAAGATTTTAATAATAATAATTAAGCTTTGGTGAAATAATTTCAATTAAATGTTTAACTAACATAACCAATGTTTAGTAATATTTATTAATTATATTAATAGTATACAAACATAATAATAGTAACTGGTAATAATAGTAACTAGTAATCGGTTACTAATAGTTATTAAACAGTCACTAAATATTACTAAATATTTAGTCATATTAACTCTAAATAATTAATTGAAACTGTTTCATCAAAGCTTGGCAACTATCATTTAGGCTTGATTATTATTATCAACTGTTTTCAGTGTTCGCTTAGCAGGGGTAATAAAGAAATAATATCTTGAAAATGGCATTTGGCATCTTCTTGTATCACGTTTCTAAATGTCATCGCATCTATATAGTTTCAATCTTTTAAAGCCGAACAACAATTTCATCGTTATTAAGAGCGTGCATCTTAAGAGCGATCGTAGAGAGGCTAGGTGTTTTTTCCCAGCGAGAAAGGAAAGGTACGTCGCGGCAACCTGCCATCGTCGTGGAAAAATATGTAACGTAACGCCACTATACTATAAAAAAACAAATATATAAGTACTATGTAGCGTGGGTGTGGTAATATAGACAACGGAGAATAAGAGTACAGTACGTTTCACGCGAAATGGCCCAGTTACGCATACCTTAATACAATATTATATTAGTAGAGAGCATTGTAACAAGTTCCAACTAAGCCAACTTTATTCTGAGTTCCGCCTTGAAGGAGAATTATGGCAGTATTTCAGCATTTCATCAAGTAACATTGGAACTTACATCTTAATAAAACTTTGCACGAGCGTAGAGAAGCCGAATGTAAATCGAATTTAGCAATCTCTGTTCTTCTGTAAGAGACGGTTTAGAATCGTCATGTACTCCTACAAAATTAAGAGGAGATTACGTCATGATTTGGGAAGTAAAATATCTTTTTCTTTCACTTTTTCTCTTTTCTTCTAAATTCAGAATTTGTTAAACAAGAGGGAAAAAATGATTTCGCCAATTAACCTACGGCCAATTTGTATGTAGTATTACGCGTTATAAATTTTCTCTTTTTATTTATGCAACAGATGCATCGTACACTGAGAGAAATGTTTGGTAAAATCAACCAAAGTTTGGTTGAATATTAATCAAATAAATTTTATAGTGATAGTTACTAAATATAGGGGAGACCGGGGCTATTCGTTAGGAGGGGGGAGGGTAATTCGTAAAAATGGGAATATCTTTGTATGGGTATATGTTAAAAATTTACTTTAAATACTGTAAACGCGTTCTAATGTA
>QKQZ01019094.1:0-10005 GCA_003595255.1 Solenopsis fugax
TCCCTCTCTCTCTCTCCCTCCCCACGTACGCGGATCAAAAATGCGTCGGAAGGTTCTTCCCATCGTTATCAGTTCCGGACCGGATTCTAGCTGCGTGACACATATATTCACTATGTCGCAACACGATGATGCACCTATTATCGTTGCACTGAGAAAAAAAATTGTTATCTTGACAAAATAGATCGTTGACTTGACTGAATTGTTCATTAAATTTCGTCAATTCATGTATTTATAATTAACAATAATAAAACTCAAAGGCTTGATTTGAATTAATTCAAAAAATATTAGAATGAGCTGAGGAGCCGCGACAGTTGTTGTTGTCGAGAATAATATGTACTAGATAACTTCTTATGTTGAGAATGTATTACTATTAAAACATAACTTACGTTTTGACCTTATACAATCGGTCTTCTTCAGTGTACAATTCTGACGATTCTCGCGTGTAAGATTACATTATTTGGAGTCCAGACTTCTCCTTGTTGTATTGCTTGCAAGTATTTATGTATTCAAATTAAATATATAAATGCTTGAACTGAAAAAATTTAATTTTAGGGAAAGTTGCTGAATGTATTCAACATTTTTACTTCAAGCAATGTAGTCATGCTTATACTCGCCAGTGATAAAAAATAATATATAAATCAAATTTAGTCAACAAATTGATAAATTGTGTTTAATAATTAACTTTATTTATCATGTTTGTGAACAAAGTTAATAATTTGCCAGTTTGTTGATTAAATTTTAATTATTTATTATTTTCGTATGAGCAACACTTAATAACAAAAATAGAAAATAAATAAGAAATAAGTAACGTAAACAAAAATTTAACAAATTTTATTTTGTTTGCGTGCTGTCAGCACTTTAGAAATTTAGGTAAATCTGATGTAAATTTTTCATCAATTCATATAACTGATAATAACATAATTATTCAATTTTATTTTGAATTGTAATAAAAGAAGGTTTGTTGTAGAATATTTTACATTTATTGTATATAATTTATATTTACAATTATTATAAAAATTAAATTGATATTTTTATAAACTGTATCAAGTTTCCTAATTCATACCACAAAGTTTACTGTAAAGAAATGACACTAATTTAAGATTGATATATGATAACAGTAAAATTAATAATTATTATGACTAAAAATATACCAAATATAAAAATAAATTCAAGCCAGTTTTATTTCAGTATTCTTACCTTTTCATTATTGTTATTTATTAATTATTACATATTTGACCGCTTTTTCGACAAACTATTAATACAATAAATATTAGTTGATAGTTCGACCTTATACTTTTTAATTACTTTAATTTATAAATTCGATATTTTCGAAGATGATACGGTTTAAGAGACACGTACGCTTTAGGCGACCGGTTTTCTAAAGCCACCTTTCGCATTTATTATAGAAAAGCTTATAACAAATTAATTTGTTATTACTGAAAGATTTAATATGTAATAATAGATAACTGAAACATCAAATTACAATTTTGAACTTTGATTTGCATCTAAAACAACAAAACACTAAATATGAAATATAATAAAAAATAGTTTAAGTACGCATTTGGCAACTCTCCCCTAACTTAAATACATAAATACTCGAATTAAAGTAATTAAATCAAATTGATTTAGTAAAGTTAACAATTTTTTTCTCAGTGAGTAAATGGAACGATCGAAATGATTTCAAGGTGCGTAGCACGAGAGAAGAGCGAGAAATAAATTTTCGAGCGAATTTTCACTTCCCATTCCTTGCACACAAGCATTTTTCCATTAAAAGATTATTCCGGGTTATAAATCTTAAGGAAGCCCCACCATTAAGAGATTACTGCGGATTACATATTTTACAAACAAATCTTCTCCATTAAGAGATTAGTGTGGATTGTAAATTTTATGAGAACAAATGAAAATTATTCCTTAAAAGTAATTTCCAAACTTTTGCACGTGTACTTATAATTAATTTTCGCGGAAGTGCTCTCGCGGCGTATTTAATTTTCCCAGTAAAATCGGAGTTCGGATTATTAAAATACAAATTAAATACGCGAAAGTGTTGAACAGTTGTCGCAATGCCGTGTAATACCTCTCATTGAAGGGTGTCTGTAGAAAAAAATACATTATTTATATAGTATTGTACGCCAGCAGAAATATTTTCTTTCTCCTTGTAAAGTCACTGTTCAGAGATAGAAAAAACAGACTTAAAGTTAGAAATAACGATGAATTTTCCCGTTACATTCACGTCAGTAATAACGTGTTTGTAAAGAGTCATTTGCACATTTGTGGAAAATGTTGTTTCCTATCGCGACGTGTTATGCAATGTACATTATGAATAATTTATTTCATGATTAATGATTCTGAAACTTTGTTTTTTTTTTATGAAATTATATAGGATCCTTTATTTTTTTTGCACATTATTTTTTAACGACAGATTATCTGGCAAATTCGGAATTCTTTCTTAGCGAAAATGTCATGAATAATTATTTACCTTATTTATTATACATTTTTAATACAGCGTTTTATATGCAGAATATCTCATTTTAATTACCCCCCTCAAATATCTAAAAAAAGCATATTTAAAAAATTTTTTCAAACAAAAATTGTACGAAGGGAAATAAATAATGATAAAACCAATTTCTAAGAAAAAATCGATTGTTTAAGGTCACATAAAAATCATCATTTTTAAAAAATGGAATTATATGATCGTTTTTACGTAATATGATTCTTCTCATTATTTTGGATATTAAAGTACTAAAGTACAGTTAAAATATCAAAAAATCAATAGTTGAAATTTTTATATATTTAATCCTAACATATTTTATTATGGAACATAAAATACGTCGCATGCGCATGCAGGTATGTGCATATATTTCTATAATTTTTATACTCTTAGAAATATTTGATTATAATCCAAATATTTCTAAAAGTTAGAAAGTTGTAATTATAACTAATATAATTCTGGATATTGGACAGAGACAAGCCAATTATCACAAAAGATTAGTGTCGGAGATGATCCATATCAAAGAACAAAAAAATGGAATCAATCTAAAAAAAGACACGGATCTTTTGAACGATATTTTTCTAAATATCCTAGATTCGTTAAAATAATGAATTTGTTTATCTTTAAGCATAGAGATAAACACGTAAGCTTAGATTGTGTATGTACCATATATGTGTATGTGTTCCTTGTATATTTCATATAAACATTCAAGCTCGTTATATTTGAGACAAACATTCAGTCGAGATCAAACCGCCACTGTGTTAAGATCATGCACAAAGTTATTGCGTGGCTCGACTCATTGTCAGATCAGCATCTTTATAATCTCATTGCTTATAAGTTTCGATTTCTCTACAGTGTTCATTATATCGGTAAATATGTATAAAAATAGTTTCTGTTAATTTTTCCATATAGAATAATGTGATTTTGACGACACAATCGACTAGGAAACTCTACATCTTGTAAGACATTGTATCGAGACATTGTTTAGCGCGGGCTTCCTTTTATCACGGACAGTTTTTCTTAATTATGTACTCGGGTCATCACTCTACATTTCAAACTAACATCATCATATTCATGTAAATGACATAATTTGAATTGTAACATACTAAAAAATGGACAAGTAAGTCCGAAACATGTTTATGTAATTTTATACGAGATCTGTTTCTTAGATAAATACTACATTAAATTTTAATTTATTACTGTTAGATCTCTATTTTGTTCGATTCGACCTTGCTTGTCACTGTTTAAATTTTATTGTTAAATATTTTGAGCTTAAAAGTAATTATTAATTTCATTTGTAATATATAATTCTAATACTGTTTTAAATTAAAATTTTCTTTTAATTTCAAAATTCTGTTCGAAATTAATTGAAAATTATTGACCTTGCTAAAAGCGATTTATTAAATTATTTAATTCATTATTAAGACATTGTTTACCATTGTCTATTTAAATCTTAAAACATGATAAGCAATAAATAAGCTTTAAAGGTAAAGGTATATTTGAAGATGATTAAAATATTATATAAATATTTAATTTTTTTTAGAAAAAGTTTCGAGATTATTTTTTACATGTTTTGAGCTTTATAAAATGATTGCTGGGTACATCTATTTAAGAAACAGAGCTGAGTAAAAAATATTTTAAATACCAAATACAAAATATTGGCAATTTTGATTTGAAATATAAAATACAAGTTTTTGTAAACATCGGAAAAAATACTGGAATAAATAAGAGAATTTAATAACTACTTTCACTTAACTCTTTTGTACAGATGCATTATCTATTAATTGTAAGATCTGCACAAAACCTATTTTCTGTATTTTGTATTTCAAATACTTTTTGCTCAACCCTGTTAAGAATAAAAGGAAAATAGAATTTGCATAGATCTGAATAGGTAGAAACGTAGAGTGATGACCCGAGTACATAATTAAGAAAAACTGTCCGTGGTAAAATGAGCCTGTTAAATAAAAGTAGTTATTAAATTCCATTATTTATTCCAGTGAAAATTAACTTGTAATAAGCAATTGGTTCTAATTTGTATACTTTTTTATATCTATACGTTTTATTTAAATATTGTAATAATTTTATTTAATATTATTAGATGTTAGTTTAATTATTATTAGTAATTATATCATTGGTTTTCTTTTTACAAGAAGCATTGTCAAAATCTAAATTCATATTGTTAAATTTTTTTGTAATTTGCGATGGTTCCAAATATCTTCGTTCTAAATATCTCGCTTGAATATAAAAAATACTCGTATATGATACCAATACAGATATAATCCAAATATTTGAGATGGAAATATACTATATTTCGAATATTAGGATATTTCGAATTTTGAAATATACAGTGCAGTTGAGTAATATGAAAATAAGCGTTATATTTCAATCAAAAAGTTCATTTTTATTTAACGAATATGATGTTTATTGATTCCGAAAGAATATAAATGCAACAAATACTATAAAAATAAATAAGGCATCGAGAGAGAGAGAGAGAAAATACAATCATCAATTATTATATCTTAAGAGGAAACATTGGAAAACATTGAGGCAGGAACTAAGCCTTGGAGAATTAGGAAACAAAGTACTAAATAATTTCTATTCTTATTATCCATTGTGTTACCTACAGGGTGATAGCAGGTGTTTTCAAGATTTTCAATAATTCTTCCAACAAGAGCAAAGAATAAAATAAAACAAATAACGGGTAACATAAATAGCTTATGCTGCTAATGGTTGGCGCTTTATTAAACACGTAAAGACAACAGCTGTCTTTCGCCGCAACTCCAAGTTTTTAGAACTTTTCGCGAGTATTTTTCAAAAAAGTTTTGTCTCTTAGGACTCTTCGATTTTTTGGAACATCGGTTTAGGGACACTTAGCTTCTATATCTTGGCAAGATTCCTCGTACGCTAATGTTGATCGTCGCGAGACCACGTTATATGATCACCGTGATATACGTGATGAAATATAATAACGACTTATTAGAAACACACCGTTCCCCACGTGTCACGAATTCGCTCATGTACTTTCCTCCCTCTACATTCCTCGTGTTTCCTAGACCACTGGTAGTCAGTTGCGTCCCAGCTCGAACACAGTTCACAAGCGACTGTCTTTCTCTGCTCCGGTTAATTTATGTGACGAACTCGACATCACAACATTGTTACTTCAACTTTTAGTAATTCGACTTCTGATATTAAATGTGATAGAAAAATTCTCTTTCTGTTGCAAACCTTTTTTTATGATTCAATTCGCTGTTCAATTTGTTGAAAATCTCTTACAAAAATTTAATACTGATAGTATTAATCCTATTGAATGCTACTGTGGCTAAATTTTCACCCAAGTGCTAGTTCAAGTTTAGTACAGTTTTTGATAGCCTAAAACATTTACTAAGATTTTGTTTACAAATATAAAAATAATATGTAAAAATAGTGTTAAGTCAGTTATTTTAACATCTTACAACCTACAATATAGAAAAAAAATGTAAAACATTCTTGATTTTGTGGCGCAATTTTCATCCAGAGTAATGTTAATGTAAGAAAAACGTGTGCCAGGATCATTCCAAGATTAAATTGGCTAGTGATCAATTACTTGTTTCGACTATTAAAAGCACTGTGGTTAATGCTTTTAAGTTAGGCCAATGTAACACTGCCATTATTAAGTTTTTGCAAGAGATCTTTTTATTAACACCTTTGATGTATTGTTAATAGTAATTACTAGGGTTGGGTAAGTTAATATATTTTTTTAATTCAATTATGTTAAAGTTAATGGCTTATAAAATTAATTTAGCTACGTTAAAAGTTATACGAACAAACAACTAACTTAATTAAAAGTTCCGTTAAGATTAAATTAACTTAAGTTTAATAAAAAGTTAATTGTGAAAAGTATTAATTCATATTAAATTAGAAATTCGTAACTTTTAAAGTTAAATTTCTCAAAGCAATTATAATATGGATCATCAAATTTAATATTTTATTTGTAAATTAAGTTTATGAAATAATAAAGAAATATTGATTTTTATGTGGAAATGTACTTTTTTCGTAATCTTTTTCTTTTACATAGATAAATTTTTAGTTTAGTAATTTAACTTAGTAAATTAAAGTTTGTATTTCAAAAATAACTAGTTAAAGTTAAAAATTAAATCATTTAAAAATAACTAAGTTAAATTAAAAATTAACTTTTTAATTTTTTAACTAGTAACTATCCAATCCTGGTAATTACATTGATATGTTTGATTTTAAAATTTATCCTCATTGAATCTGTTTATTTTGCAGTGACGGAAGCACAAAATGCCTTTAATCGATACGCGATCGATAAGAGTGCCTGGAGAAATGGATCGGCGTTCGTCGCACAGACCAGACGCCACATCAAAACACGCTGGATGTCGACTTATGCTGGATGTGTCCAGCATACTGGAATCGTCCCCCATCGCTGGCAGCGGTCCTGTACCATGTCGCAACGCGTCTAACGCCGCTAATGCCGTCCCGTTCGAAAAGGATACCGTCACAACGTCAGAAAACGAGCGTAATCCTCGCATGGCTCGCTCACCACAGGACGTTTCACTATCTCACAACGTACCCCGTTCAAGCAACGACCTGTGCTCGTCGCAAAAAGAACTCAATTGTCCTTACGAGCACGGACGCGATACAAGTTTAATGAACCACCGGAATCGTCAAAGTTCCACGCGAAGGAGTGACGCGACGAAATACTCTCGCGCGGCGAATGCGTTCTCAATAACGAGATACAGTTCCAATCAAATGTTAGGATTAACAACCACTGATTGGATAACGAACTCTTCGTGGAGGAGATGGCGAATTTACTTTCCTATCCTAATCTGCCTGTTTTGTGTAACGCAGTGTACAGCCCGTACTTGCTCAGTCGGATTAAGCACACCAGGATGTAAGTTTCGATCTAATGTACAGTGGAGCCTTCCATATCCGAAATAATAAAGAGACAAAATTGTTCGGATAAGGGGATTTTCGGATAATAGAATAAACACATTTTTACATTAAATTTCATTTATTCAAACAGAAACTTAAATTTTTGACAAAAAGAACTTCATATATTCAAAAAAACTTAAATTCTTTACGTAAAGAAAACAAAATTAACATTTGTTTATACATTTATGGATCCCATATCTTTTTGGCGGATATTAGAATATTCGGATAATGGAACTTCGGATATGGGAGGCTCTACTGTACTTCTATACAATCGACGAACGAATACACAAAAAAAATTTTGTTTTGAGANCTTCTATACAATCGACGAACGAATACACAAAAAAAATTTTGTTTTGAGAATATCCTTATTTTCGAAAAGTTATATAAATATTGAAATGAGATTATAGAGTATTAAACAGGCAAGAAAAATACATTCTCATTATTCAATCATAATTTTCAAGAATTAAGAGGATAGAAATATTGAATGGAAAGTAACAATATCTTCAAACCATTAGAATTTTTCAATATTATTAAAACGTTTATATCATCCTCTTTAGATGACTACTGTAATGTTAAAATAAAACTATGTTTTGTTGAAATTTAAAATTATCGAATTTATTAAGGAAAATTAAATAAAACAATGATAATCTTGCTTATAAAAGAATTAGAATAATTTTCATGAATTGAGAGGAAAAAATATTGGATAGAAAGTAACAATATCTTCAAACCATTAGAATGTTTTAATATTATTATTATTATCAAAACAATTATATCATCCTCTTTAGATGATTTACTGTAATAAACGTGTTGAAATAAAAATATAATGTGTTGCTGAAATTTAAGATTCTCGAATTCTTTAAAGAAGCTTAAATAAAACAATGATAATCTTGCTATATAATTTAATCTTCCTTGAAGAATTCGAATCTTAAATTTCAGCAAAACATTTTAATTCAACATTACAATAGTCATTTAAAGAGAGTAATATGATTGTTCTGATAATAATATGAAAAAATTCTAATTATGGTTTAAAGGGATTGTTACTTTCTTTCTCCGATATTTTTTCCTCTCAATTTCATGAATATTATGATTAAATAATGAATATATTTAATTATGATAAAAATATATAAAATTTCTTCATGCAAGCAAATTTATATATAAGCAAGAAATTATATTCTTGCCTTATAATACGTACACATATATAATACATACATATGTACGAATATAATTTCTTGTCTTACAATACATACAATACATGTGTATTGTAAGGTAGAGATAAAAGTCGTTGTCTTCTGTTTCTCTCGCATGCGTACCGTTGGTGCTAAGATTATAAATAAAACATACGTCTTATCTCTTCTTTTGGAATTCTAGTGTCGGTCTAAATGCATATATCTATATTTAATACGCGAGCTGTACAGTTGACATCGAAAATGCCTACCCTATGTACTCTCACATATCATTCTTTTATAATGTATGATGCAAAATTTATGTACAGCATATTAAATGAAAATTTAGATTTAATCTTTTTTATATAAAGAATTCGTTTATATTCATCAATTTATGAATTTTTATAAATTTGTAAGTACACAGAGAGAATTTTCTCTTAGAATTTATCGTCTGCTGTCATAGGACAGCGTGGTATTTCAAAGAATTTTATGTGATTTTCTCTGATTAATATTTATCATGATAAAATATAAAATATATTCGATTAAATTTTATAATTTGCTTGATAATTTATCATGCAATTTATAAAATGTTTTTTGTATATTTCAAAAATTTCCATCGTTATCAATAATATTTGGTAGACTGCCAAATTGTCTGAAGCTTATCATCAACTTATTATCTTAAATATTATTGTATTTTAATTTTATTTCAACCTTTGTAGGGACCTGGCCACAAGGTGATATTGTTATCGAACATGGAAAATCACTTAGGATGTACTGTCTATTGGATCAGGAAATCGTAGATCGTGACTATCCTGGCAAAAATGCAGGAGATCTTCGATTTTTTCGTAATGATCAGGAACTGGAGTCAGAATTCGTTACAGTAATGAATGAAACGACAATAGAGCTATCCATCAAAGCGCCACCGGCCTCCGACGACATGTACAATTGCAAGTTAAAACTAAACGGCAGTGACTATGTAGCAGTTTGTCTCAATAAAGTTGTAATTGGATGTAAGTATTCACACTCATTTGAATTATCTCTTTCGTGTATTCTATTATAAAGTTGATCTTTCGTGATAAAAATAAGTCGAAATAAGTGGAATAAAATTTTTTTACGCATTTTTTGTACAATTTTCTATGAAATGAATTTTATTCTACATTTTTTATTTTTTTTATCAGCTTCTGTGTTGTATTATCAATTCTAAGGCACATTTGATATATATGCTATTCTATTTTTATTTAGGGGATTTCCACAGTCTTTTCACATAATATAACAACTTGATAACGTTGTTTGTTACTATGTTTTCATCAGCTTCTCAGATGTATTATCAAAACATATCTGATGTATAGGGGAGAGAGAGGCGATTCGTTAGGGTGGGTAATTCGTAAAAATGGAAATATCTTTGTATGGGTATATGTTAAA
>QKQZ01019101.1:0-31226 GCA_003595255.1 Solenopsis fugax
TGGTCTACAAAAATAGACATCACACAGCAAAAAGTAAACACGAAATGTTTCAAATATATTCAAATGGACACGATACATTCAAAGTTTTCAAAAGGAATCTTATTTATCTTACTTAAATTTTGAAGAAATGCTGACTGTCAGAAATTACTTCGACTGTCGCAAAACANAAACACATTTTTTATTGCGACGACTTCAATATGACGTCGTCGCCAACGAAACTTTATTAGCAACGTCGTTACATTAGGACGCGTTTACAGTATTTAAAGTAAATTTTTAACATATACTCATACAAAGATATTTCCATTTTTACGAATTACCCCCCTCCCCCTAATAGCCCGGTCTCCCCTATATAGTATTTTGATGAAATTTAAAATTATCAAGTTCTTTAAAGAAGATTAAATTATATTTAAACAAGACTATGTATAAATTTTTGCTTCTATGTAAAATAATGACTGTTAAGTAGAATATATTAATTTTAATTTTTTATTTTTAATGTTTTTTTGTGTGTGACTCGGAGTTATAAAACCGTAAAGCTGTATTATAATTACCTTTTATAATCATCTCATTTCGTATTTTATGTTATAAATAAACAAATGAATTTTAATTCATAGAGAAAATAACGTGTCTTGGTCAAAAAAAGAACTATCGAGTCTTTAGAAGTCTGAACGTGTAAAAGTCGTGTATCCTGTCTGTCTGCTTACAATTTTATTCCTCAATAAAATTGTATTCAGACTCGTTTTTCAAACAGAGAAGATTCGTCTTACAGACTTCTCAATTTGCTGAGTCAACTACTTTCGTTTTTTATACTCATGTATAGACGGTAGAGTCCCAACTATCGATACGAAGATTGATAATCGTTTCGAAGTCGAGTACCGATAACTTTTGCTCATTCAATTCATTTAAAGAATATCTTTTAAAAGCGAGAGTAAAATTTTATTGAAAATTGGAATATGTTTACTTAATGTGTGCATTATAATGATCAGGATTCCCTTTTTCTTCGACACGAATCGAAAGATGACTCTTATTGAAGAAATATGTTTCAATAGTCAGGTGAACTTAACTTGTAAAGCGTTTCACAGCAAAAAAGCAATCTCGACAAAACAGGAAAACGTTTTTTCTCATTATTGAACAGGTACTCTTATTACACGTGTATTTATCGAGAAATTATTGCGCTAAAAGAGTCCAATAATCTAATAAAAGAATATTTTCATTACGAAAATACAAAAAATAGATCAGTTACATCTGACTTGAGTCAACGTGCCAAGTTCCAAATTAAAAAATGGCTTCGTTCTATTACATTCCTTAGTTAAGACAATGATACAAATGTAAAACTCACTTGATAAGTGTAAGGGCTAGGCCTGTAATAACCGGCAGCATTCATTACTGCGTGACTCTTTCCGCTGCCACACATGGAAGCCATCGTCCGGATTCTTGAGTTTTTACTTCCGATCGAATTAGATACGTGAAGACGTACGTCGTTTCCCACGAGATTCGGACTTCAGCTTTTATGACATTCCTCGACGATGGTGCACCATGATGATAATTGTGCGGAGGCTGATCGTCTCAAAGCATTCCTCGCATTCTCATTGTAAAAAGAGACGCTGATGCTATGTCTCTACAACTACTAGACTCGCTAATAAAGTCAGAATTCGTTTAAGGTATTTTTCTTGCAGCCTTGGTCAGACAGTAATTGTCGTTTCTTCGGCACACGGGTCAACCTGTGGGCGAGATAAAGCGGTCGCATGTGCGGTACTCCTCCAAGTTACAAAGGAATGCAATTTTCGATGTCCGAGAAAATACCGTTAAGCGAATACGGAGTAACTTGGAATGCATTCACTAAGTTGAAAAATGCTTCTGCCACTCGGTCGACTGTGCGTTCATCTCAGTGGTAGTTGCTACAGCCTAGCTGGTCAGTATACCGAGATAATTTGTTCATAATGAACTGTTATTAGCCTTCGTTTGAAAAATATAATATTTTACGCAGATGGACAAGTTATTGACCCACACCACCGGTAGTCAGCCCGATACAAATCATATCGCGTTTGTTGACTTCTCGGAGGAGAGCACACGTACACGAAGCGTCCATGCAGGCGATGCTCCTTCCGCGACCGAGACGAGACGATCCGAAGCGGGAAGAGGTGAAGTGCGGCGAGGTGAAGCCGCGGCGAAGCAAGCGGGACACTCTACCACGTCCTTCCTACGTGACGGCTGACCACCAACTGACAATCTGAGATCTTGAGGTACCGCCGTTCCTCATCTTCGTTCTTCCCGTTCGGCCAGGTCTCTCACGTCGCGCGTCGCAAGTATGTATATATATATATTCAACTTGCACGCCACCCTGACGAATTCCCCACGCCGGCTTTACGTTATTCCCACGGTTACGGTGCTTTACATTTTAAATCTACGCTCCTCTTTGTGAAAACCACCGCCTGGTTCGTAAACTAAAACGGGCCGCGCTGAACGGAGCGATAATTTAAATGACGCTCTTTTTATCTTAAAGAAGTAAGAGTCGAACGTATTTATAAAATCCGACTATTTTACCGTGATGTTTTCTCTTTTACAAGAATATAATGTAGCGAAAAATTATAGAGAGAAAATATACATATATTATATTTTTGAGCGACTCCATGCGAGCATTGAAATCTCCTCGGCGGTGTGAGGAGATTTCAATGCTCGCATGGATCTTATAATTCGTGCGCTGCGTTAAGCAACTTTAATATACAAGCATTCTTACGTAGACCATTGTCATAAACCAAACCTTATTTTATTTATTCATTTATTTATCTATTAACGCGGTAACAATATGATAATATGAAAAGTAAAACCAGAGACATGAGCAATACAAATAAAAGAAGGAAAGAGAAAATAAGATAATAATAAAAATACATAAATAAATGTCAATACATTAATTTCATATAGAGAAACATTGCACTAGTATATATACTTATATTTTATAGCGAAAAATACCCTTGATGCTATTTTACAATTCAATGATGATTAAAAATCGGCAACAGGATTTAATGTAATGTAACAGAAGCAAATTTCAAGCAGGTAGATTAAAAATTTAATGTTGTTAAAAGTGCAAACTCCAAATTTCATGCACATGTTTTTCATTTATAGATGCATAAAATGTGTAACATTAAATTTAATACATTTAATTTCATGACATCTTTAACATTATAGCGTAAACGCAGTTATAAAGTATTGCAAGTCCGTTATAACGTATTGTAAGTATTGTACGTCCATTTCTATCAACGTAAATTATTATAATTTTAATCTCAATTTTTCTTATTGTTAAAATTGGGGAAAAAATAAGAAGCAAGTTAAACCGAGATTAAAGCTAATCTGCATTGGTAAAAATAGACCTACAACTGCGCTTTATATGCTACTTACGACTACGTTTACGCGATTGTTAAATTGTCCTTAATCGCGCATTTACGTTAGAGAAATATTTATTTATTTGTGAGATAGGAATTCGTGTTACGAATAATGAAACGGTAGACTACCACATTCATCATCTCGTTAATATAATAATTTTCGAGGGCACAAGAGTTCTGCATAATCCCACTGTTTGCTTGTTAGGCGGAGCTACATAATGCTATTCATTAGACAGCGTGCGCCCTTATTAGTGCGACGCCTAGATCACCGTTGTCTCGTTGTTATTTCGCTAACGGTAGCGAAATAATTTTGTGATTCCGTGGTGTTTTTTCCACGATGGACACAATACGAAATCACATCCAAGCTACAGAACGATAACTATTATGCAAGACAATTCCACTAAAATATTAAAATATGAACTCGATGTTGTAATCAAGCTTGTCATTACTCAAATGCTTATTATCGTTTTAAAGAGGGAACAAGCAAAAAGGAAAAAAGAAGCAGGGAAGATACGAAGAGCCCAACCATGATGGCAAAGAACTCTCGATCAAAGATTATCATCAAATTATAAGTAATGGTCTTTATCTGCGGGCAACGAGCCTTAAAAGCTCGTCGGTATAAGGCCGGCTGTTTCTTTCTTCAACCATACATAAAATTGAATCAAAAGTTAAAAATTACATTTCGCATCGTTTGCGCGAAAATTCCGGTAATGAATTTTTCGAAAAATTCAGTCGACGTTGAAAGAGGCACACTCATAAAAGACTAAACATGTCGAACCTGTATTATATTGCGATATAATCAGATCTTCCTGTACTTAGCATCTTTTCTTACGTTGCTTTCTCATTGTTTCAAATGAGCTTGCTATTTAGCCAAATACAATGAAAATGTCATTTTGATTAATGTTATTTTCATTCGTACATTCTATAACAAGAATAGAACAGGCTCGAGGAAATACTTAAGAATAAGAAGTTTGCTCTTGAACTCAGTGTGCTGAGAATTATGTATCGAGTATGTATCTGGAAAGACTGGCAAAACGCTTATTGATAGAAACAGTTCGAACACGGTTCGGAAACGGAGTTCCGAAAATTTTCGACAGGAATGTCCGGTTAATCCCACTATTATTATTCCAATCGCTCGCGGGAGCGGCGCGGTAGGAACGGCCGGTGGAAATTATCGATGGTTGCCGCGCCGGCGTACCGAGGAGCTGTAAATAACACTTTTTATCGCCCGCGGTCTGGATTTCGGACGGGCGTAATCCTCCGCCGGTTTCCCTTCATCCGCCGGAGATTTATCTGTAAAAATTTTGCCGAAACAGAAAAAGAGAACGAACGCGCCGCGCCGCCGCGCCGCACTCCTTACCCGCGCGAGAATGGAAGTTCCCCGCGCTCCGGGACGCGGCATCCGGTCCCCCGGTGTAAGATTGCCGTACTTGCGCTTAAGGTATCCCTCGCAGCTGACTACGTGGCGGAATGTCGTGCCGGTAAGATGCTCTGGGTGATCTTCGCAGGGCCGTATCGAGCGGGGAACCGCTCTTCGTCTTCCTCGATGATCCTTCTTCCTGTATCTTCCCCGCCAAAGATCTGAACGATTTTTCGTCAACCATGCGAATCTTTCCAAGTTCAAACGTCTCGAGCCGCCCAGTTTATTCATTGAATTCCTATAAGCTCTACAGTATTATTTAATATTAAATAATATTCCTGAAATATTATTTAATATTAATAAAAAAAGGTTATAATATTATATGAATTCCTTATAATATTATATGAATATTACAATATATGAGAAGTAAGTAACATTACTTATTTAATATTTTAACTTATCGAATATTATAACTTTTAAATATAATAATTATAAAGTTTATGAATATTTTATGCATAATAATTCACAATTTTTGATCACAATAATATTCGTAGAACATTTTCACGTAGAATATATCACGAATATTATATGAAAATGGACATATGACATTAATACAATATTTCTATAATATTAANCGAATATTATATGAAAATGGACATATGACATTAATACAATATTTCTATAATATTAAAATTATTGAATAATATTCTCGGAATATTATTTCAATATTATTTCAATTTTTAATAATATTCGTATAACTCTAGAAATATTGTTTATAGTAGCGTTTATAGGGACAGACCATCTATTGATACTACACAAATATGCCCTTGATGCAATTCATTCAGAAAAAGTCTCGGAGATTTCTCGTTACACCTCCCCCTCTTTGTTCGACCAGAAAATTCATTTTTGATAATCAAGAGTGTGTTACACGTGTATTGTAAAAATGTCACGTGTATATAATATATATGAACATAGATATTAAAAAAAATATCTACACATATTTTTTTATAAAGATGGATGGAGAGAGAGAGAGAGAGAGGGAGGACAACATCGCGTGGCATTGGTATCATCGTATCGCGTCGCATGACGATCCGCGCTGCGGTTTGCGTCACACTTGATTTATCGATTGGCATTTTTTTTCGGGAGATTTTTATTACGTTTTGATCCCATAGCGCATACACTTAACTACCGAGCCATCCACCGCGACCAGGCCGGTCCGAAGCCTCAGGGCTTTCGGGCCCATGGCTTATTCTCTTCGACCAGATCCGAGAACATGACACTCGAGTTGTCGCTGAATTGTTTAATCCAGCCGACCTTCTAAAATGAAACCAGTACTTGCCGACGTAACAGCACGGTCTATCTATCGCTTTGCTTTCGTTATTTTTCTTTTGTCTAATCTTACCGATTCTCTCTTTTTAATATTATACATATCTTAATATCTATGTAACAAATGTATCTGCACCTAAGTTACAAAATTAACACGATTAACACGAACACACGTGCACATGCATACCTCGCACTCTATGCTATATACACTGCTAATTTAGTAACTTTCAAAATTAATCTCAAAGATCTCTTATATATAAAAATTAGAAGTGTGCAAATAATTCGAATAATTCGTGCGAATCGAATCACAGTGGATTCAATCTGAAAAGTTTGAATAGTTCGATTTGTATTATGTTTTTATAGAATTTAGAACATAAAATTTGAAAATGCTCTATTATATTTTCCTAATGAAGTACATTAAAGTACTATCACTTAAATAATAATGTTATAATTTGTAGTGTATATATTCAATGCAATCTTTATCAGTATCAGTGAAAATTTCAGATTTGATTCAATTCGATTTCGAACATGTTATCAAAGATTCGATTCGATTCGATTCGACTTCACAAATATTTGATTCGTACACCTCTAATATAAGTGTTACATTATGCTCGTTACAATTCCAGGCTAATTAAAAGTATTCACCCCCCGTTTTTAGGAAATGAGTCGATTGCGTTTTCGCATTTTCTCACACTGTTTGTCTTCGATTCGCGCCTTCAAAGACTCGTCTCATCGAAATACCTCGGTGTATTTCATCGCTCGTTGTTTACTTTCTATTTATCGCGTATGGCGCAACTCTTTCTTCGTTAAAGAAACTATCAAAACGTAGATCAACGTGCCCGTTGAGCGTCGGCGGCCTCGATTATCCTTTGAAACGTGGCGGTGTCGAGTCCGGCGAAGGGCCTGTCGCGTGCCACCAGCGGTAGCGAGCGACGTCTTCTCCGTCGTCGGCGGAGTATATCGTCGAAATAATCGTCCGTGGTCGGCGGATTCACTTTGGCGTAGTAGAGAGCCGCGAAACCGCTGTAGATCAGAAGAGCCGCGGTCGCGAGCTAATGTAAAACACATAAACACATTAGATGTATTTAAAATCGAATTTTTATGATTATGCGGAAAAAAATCAGACGATTGATTCGCGAGATTACTTGAAAGACGGCCCAGAATTTGTAGCTTCCTTCGTTTATCAGAAAATCGTAATAGCCGGCCCAATAATCGGCCTTAGGTTGATCCATCGCCTTCGTCTGACCGTTCTCGTCGTCATTCATGTCCTCATGATCCTCGTGATCGTCGTTTTGATGGTCGCCGTTGTCACCTCTAGTATTATAATCCCATCTGTACGCTCTGTTTCGTCTGCTTCTGTGGACGAAATGTTGCTTAGTGTTAATGCAAGGTGATGAGTTTTTAGACTTGTTAACTAATCAGATTTATATCAATTTTATCTCCAATTTCACATTTTTTTATGTATTAAAGATTGAGGAAAATTGTACTTTATATCTCGATTAAAATTAAGAGTGACTGCAGCAAAACTTACTTTAAATCTAAAATTTGCATAAAAATTCTCGAGACAGTGTCTTATCTATAATTGCTGCATAGAAAAAGGTTGGAAGAAAAAGATTAAACAACATAGAATACATATTAAAACACGGCATATAAAAAATTGTACATAAAATTCTAACTAAATTATTTAATTCAAATTATAATTTGTAAAGGTCGTTAAGTTCAGTACAGAATTAAATTCACATATTTACCTAACAGATTGTGGGATCGTCAGCTCAAGTTTTTCTCTAGACGTTCCTGTTTTCAAAATTGAGCCTTCTGCATTTTCCACACTCATTTCGCCAGAGGCGTGATAAATGCAAATCGACAATAGAACAAACTTGCAGACCAATCGACTATTTATCGAGCCTGTGAAATTAGAGTATTATTCGTACAGATAATGGAAATTGCGTGCAATCTTTGACGAATATGTCGGAAGTTTCTCAACAAGTGAAACATTAGCAGGACGCTAGCAGTCTTTCTTGAGAATATTGCGGTAGATTGGCATCAACTGCTTCCGCATTGAATTCGTATTTCTCTAGCAAAGTCTGCTGACATAATCTGACAGCAGATTGTCAGCAGAATCTATCATTTCGTAACCACACGTATGAAATATATACAAATCATCATCGTCATTTAAATGATTATAGAGTTGCAGACTCCACTCTCGGTTTTTGCAGTCAATCTGTCATATTTTGTTAGCAGATTTTGCTAGAATTCTATTGACAAAATTTGTAACTAGAGGTGTGTGAATGATTCGAATTCGAATCGAATCGAATCAAATCGCAATGGAAAGGTTCAAATTCTGTTATTCCATTTCGATTTTGTATTTTGATTGTTTCATTTATATTTTCCGCGAGACACAATTCGATTCGACATGAAAATTTCAGATTCGATTCAATTCGATTTCAACATGTTATCAAAGATTCGATTCGACATCACACAAATGCTGATTTGCACACGATGATTTATATCTTCTTAGTATAAAGTAATACTGACCCATATTAACTTTTAAGATATATTGCACGGTTCGTCTTTTGATACACATGACAGACACCATTCCACTTTAACAGTTGTCACGCTGCACTCTGTCCCATGCGATAAAAGTTCGGCATTTGGGAGTATAGCACGCAGGTAGGAAAGCTTTGAAGTGAAAAACCTTTGGTCGTCTGAGGTACTGAATGCGATTCTTGAACCTAGTTTCAATAACAGCTTCGTCCGGTATTCGTGCAACGGTAACTGTATCGACGGTAACGTTAAGTACACATAAATCCCTAAGTGCTAATTACTCTAATTGTTACAGTTCTCTCGCATTGTCGCTTACAAACCGATTCCGTCGAAACATTCGATATCATCGAATTTCATTGTTCGCTTTCAATGACGCATCGGTTATCGTCTAAGCTTAACGATTCCTAAAATTATTATGATTATTGATTAAACTGTCATGTGTTATCTGAGACTCATTTAAATACATTTTTAATATTCATTAAATATTTATGATTATATACATTTTAATTTTTTAATGAAAATCAAAAAATAGGTCAGGTCGTGTCATCGTTTAGTATTAAACAGGGAGCTAAGCAGAGAGGTTTTTGGTGTAACTGGACAGATCTCTCGTTAAGTCATTAGCATACTTTTAGGCCGATCCCGTTGAAACGATATTCTAAACTGACGATAATTGCATCATGCCTCTCCATTTATGATCGTTCGTTAAAGTTGTATATAATCATATCTCATAATTTATTTTAGCAATATATTTGAAATTCTTATGTAGCACATGTGTTACAAATATTTAAAGAATAAAAAAATTCGGTCAATCTATTCAAGAATCAGAAAATCGTAGAGCCAAAACTTCGAAAGCCTAGTTTTCAGATTATCTAATTATTTTCTTTTTTTGATAAAAAAAATTTGAGAATTGGATTTAAGTTTTTATAAAATGTATCGTTATGGTAATGAAATACATTCACATCAATAGTATCATAAGTATTGTGTTTATTTATAAGTAAATGGTTAACACGCATAATAAAATTGAGTATGGCAAAAAAATACAGAAGTCATAAGTACAGAAATAATGAAAATGATTGCACTGTAACTAGGAACACACTTTATATTAATTTACTTAAATTTATATAGCTCGTAACTTTCACATAATTGTCATATATTGATTAACGTAATGCCCTATTTAAGATACCATAAATTATACATAAATAATAATGTATACATATATTTATGAATAATTATTATACATATAAATAATAATAATGATCAATGGCAAAAACGTTCTTAACAATATCTTAAGTTATGAACTTATATCTATACTCAATCATCTGTGTTCAAAACTACTCGAATGTACACGTAAGTATGCGAGCAGTAAGTGATTATTAGAAGTACATTGATTTTTTCTCAGAAATTTTTTTCATCGGCAGTTTATTCACTGTTCAGAACTTTTACCGGACATTTCAGCAAATCGTTCCATCCCTTCGAGTATTCTTTCGGTAAATTGCCACCATCCTTCGCTAGATTCGCGTCTTCTACGATGATTCACAGTTTCCGCTAAGTGAGCCGGAAAATTGATCTTGTGTCGGGCGACGCTCTTCAGTACGAGCGCCGCTATGTATATTATAAAATAGATGCTGAAGTACAGCGGTATATACCAGAGCTTTTTTCCTATGAAGTAGTACGAGTAAGGCCTCTTGTCAAGTCGTTGGTCGTTCATTTCCGGCTCCTCTGTTGTGGTCTTGGGATGATGCTCGTGGTACACAGGTATGTGATCGTAGATCACGTCGTGATGAAAATCGTGATGATCGTGCTCGTACGAATCCTCTGTGAACGGAGGCGGATGGTCGTCATGGTTCTCAAAATTCATAGGTTTCGGCCCAGGTCCGTTCTCGTACGAGGAAGCTATTTCAAAATTGGGATATTCCGTTTCGTGCTCGTCGCTAGAGTGATACTTGTTCGGCGGCGGTTTGTAGGAATCTGGAATCTACGCGAAGACATTCGAATGTGAGAGCGCGTGTTTGAAAATAAAGATAATCAGTAAGAAGAATTTATCATCTACTGAAGAAATAATAATGAAATATTTTACATGCCTTGTCATCCATGGGTGCAGGCGGATATTTACTGATTATTGGTTTCGACATCGGTGACTCGTCGTCGAGTACTGGGCCCATCGGTCTGTATTCGTATATGCCAGGGAAGATCGGCCCAAGAAAAGTAGATGAGTTTATATTTGAAGAGCTTCCCGTATCCAAAGTGCTCGCTCCCTTCGGCGGCCTTCCGTTTCCGTTTGAGTAAGAGTCTTTGTCGAAGAGTCCAGCCGCAGGTGGATTAAATCGCTGTTGAATTCGCTTCTTGCCAGCGTCCAGCTTGGCTATCATTTCGTGATCCAGCGTCGAATATCTGTACGTAGACACAATAGGCCATTAGGGAGCCACATAACAATAAATCGTCGATACGTGCTATATCCGAATTTACCTTGGATGATCGACCGCTTCGCCTTTCTTTAGCTTCGGTGCCCCGGGCGGTACGTACACGGGCGATGCTGTGATAACAACGTCATTTATACTTCTACTCTCGTTCTCCGCGCTCGTATTGTTTCTCGCTACGGGCCTAAGATGCACAGACGTTGCCTCACATTCGATCCTTGCACAGAATATCTCAGGGACATTGTATTTAGCTATCGGCAGTTACTACCGATATATATAAAATCAAACCTGACGTTACGCACCTGGTGATCCACGAGAAAGAATCCTGAGAGCTTCTTCCTGGCTGTCCGTTTCTCGATACTCTCGCGTATGACGTTACTTCCGATGACAGCGTGACGGAAGACAGGCGTAGGAAGAGAACCCAAGTTAAAATACGTAACATGCTGATATTGGAAGATGAGTGACCGTAATTCTGAAGCGAGTACCCTCTATATAGACTTGTAACTGTAACTACCACTTCAGCGACCGTGAATCTATTGTCCGCGCCCGTTCAGCATTGTTGTGCGCGATATTTCGACCGTTTCGCGTCATGGCAATGCATTTGTTATTGTCTGTTGTCCGTTTTACAGACAGGCTGACGCGAGACTGCAAGACGAGTTGACGATTATGCTATTACGGCGCTATTTCGCGACAATTTCGACTCTCGCGGACAAGATATGTTCAGCCGGCGCAGCTGCGTTAACGAGAAGAAATGACGCTTGACAAAATAGCTCTAATTCACTTTGCAAACCGCGGCAATCCGTTATGAGTTGTATTATGAATAAACAGATTGTCTCCCGTTATTGACATTGAAAAAAAAAATCTCAGCATTGATATATTTTCACTACCGATAATATTTTTGAAAAAGAAATCGATGTATATACATTCATAGGTACCAATATTCATATTTCTCTTTATTTTTCTAACATACAGTAAATTTGTAATGAACGTTTATAACAATGCGGAAATATAATATGTGCAATATATTAAGTAGGAAAAAATATTACATTACGATTAAAAAAATATTTTTATTAATAATTTATTAATAAATACGTACATTATTAATAAATACGTATAATTTCAATGTACAGAATCGAACCTCCCTATTTTTAACGCTATTCTATTCTTGATATAACGGTGCCCTTAACATCTTTTCCTTACTTCCCTACTGATTTCATATTTTCCATATAATTATGCAGCATAAGCAATTACATATAGAGTAAAAATAAATATAAAAAAAAAAGAAAAAATCAGAAAGATTTAACTATTCATAACATTATTGCAACTAGAGTAAAAACTAAGAAAAGAGATTAATAATGAAAAGATCGTTTTTATCATGTAAGAAGAATTTTACATCATGGTTTCTATAATATATTGAGAAAGACTATATTACAGATTTAGCTGTGATATTTACATATCGCTGAAACTATTATAAATCGAGGTCTGGACAATGGAGAATGTGATATGGAAATATATATATTTTATGGGTACAAACATGTTGTGTGTACAATGTATTATGATGCATTCAATGAGATCTCTTGCTAGGATGCAACATGGCTTATTTCTGATGTAATCAGTGGAATTAGATTTGTTAATTTTTAGTAATCTAAATATTACAAAATTTTATATATACATTTATAATATTATATATATAACAATATATATTACGTATTATATACGTATAATATATTTTAATATAGGTATATATTTTTACATTACATATATACATTACATTATTATATATTGTATATGTATATAATACATATAGGTAATGTGAATGAAAAATATGAATATTGATAAAGGGATATTTAATTCCAATGATTATGGCCTTTGCTATCACAATTCTCATATCATAATCTTCATTAATCGTTGTTTATTAAAAAGTTACTAATAAATTAGCAACGTTTTACACAATGTGTATATATTTTTATATAAAATTGATAAATTGACTACCTTGATCGATTTCATCTTTTTTTATTTTATTAATGCCTACCTTTCGGAATCTTTAGCGTTTCTTTTACTCAATAGAAAGCTAAATATTATAGATGTTAATAAATTTTTTGTTTTTTTTTGTTTCGAATAATTTAGATTAAAAATTTTTAATTAATTTCTCTCTCTCTCTCTTTCAGAATAAAATTGTTTATTGCAGCCAATTTTCTTAATAATTGACTATCGTTAAGCCAGGAATCCTCTTACAAACTCAATCGATATGTTTGTCGTTTTGACCCAGAGAAAACATTATAACGTCTTAAAGACGACTAAAAGACGTTTTAAAATTCAAAAGACGTCTTACTTAATTAATAAAAAGACGCCTTTAAGACGTCTTATGACCCAATTTATAACAGTTTTAAAAACATCCTAAAGACGATTATAAGACAACCTAAAGACATCTTATTTTCCGATTTATGACGTCTAAAAGACATACTAAAGATGTCTTATTTTTTGGTATATGAATTAAAAAAAAACGTCTTATTTTTCGATTATGATGTCAATAAGATGTCCCAAAGACGTCTTATTTTCCAATTTATGACGTCTTCCAGTCGTCTTTAAAAATGTTTTAATAAAGTAGTAAAGGCGTCTTTAAAAATGTCTTAAAGATGTCTTTTAGTCAAATCTTAAAGACGTCTCTTTTTAAGACATCTTATGGATGTCTTTTAGACTTGCGTGTTTTCTGGGAAGATACGCTCTGCTCGTTTTCCACCGTGATTTTATTCTGATCTAAATTGTCAGCCACAAAATTCGGATTAATAAAACAGCTTTCTTGCATGTCGCTTTCTTCAGCCTTTCTTTGAATCGCATTGTTCTTTGTCGCTAATTTGTCTTCAAGTTTTCTTGGATTTTGTTCAGTTTCGTCAATATTTTTAGCGTTTCTAATAGCTTCGATCTCAGTTGGATTCAGTTCATCCGTCTTTTTGTTATTTTGCGATTCTTCTTTCAGAAATCCTTCATTATCGTTTTCCATTGTATTGCTTCTGTTATTAATTCGTTCACTTTGCGACTTTTCGTCGAAACCAATATCACTCGTGTGCTTCTCGGAGATATCTTGCTCGTTAATATTTTTCGGTTTCTTCTTTACGATATCGTTGCCTTCGAGCTGAGATCGCTTCTTTAAATAAGTCGCATTGAATATAAAATATATTATACCGGTCACTAAAGTTACCACGGCGAAAATTCGATAGGTCGGTCTGGTACCAAAACCTTTCATTAGATAACCGCCGATCAAAGCCCCGGAGCCTTTGCCTATAAAGACAAAAATCAATGCATCAAATGCAGACAACACCATATCCAAAATCGGGATATTAGATATCTTAAGAATAACTTAAAGATGTCTCAGTCGTCTTATGTCCCAATTTTGGTCATGCATGTTATCTTAATCTTTATTATAACAAATTTATTTATTATTGCTAAACAAAAACTTCCACGGTTGAATGAATCTATGAACATACCAACTCCATAATAAACACCGCCGAGCAATCCTTGTATCGAGCTGTCGGTAGATGTGGTTGATAATTTTGCCGCGTAAGTGACGGCTGCAGTGAAGCTGAGGGATGTTGTAACCGACTCTAATGCCTCGAAGATTAAAGTAAGCCAAGGATCGTAAATCAAAGAATAACCTGCACAGGAAGCGCTTCATTATACCTTTAAACGCGCGTGTCCACGTTTGTCCGCTGTCAATTATTTCACACCGTTATCATCATACTCACCGCAAAGCCTGATGGCGTAAAACACGAAACCTACGAAGAGCACGTTTGCGTGACCAATCTTTGATATTATCGGGCCCGAGAGTGCCAACAACGGTATGCCGGCGATACCGCCTACTGCCACCGTGATACCCATGAGCGATCTAGATCCACCTAGATCCTGGATTAGCCAAAACAGGAACGACTCGATGTATCCCCAAGCGGTGCCTGTCGAAATCTTTCTCTCTTTCAAATGCTGTCTTGCGTCCGAATAATTTGTTGAAAAACTTCAAGGGAAAAACTCGGACCATATTAAGATGACTTGTTTGATAACTTACCGAGAATAAAGCAAGCAAGGAAAAGTACGGCAGTTTCGATGTTTCTTAGAACAGTGAAGACGTCACGCACGACGTTCCTAGCGGGTGCCTTGAATTCTAAGTTGATCATCAACATGAGAACGCCCGATGCAAGTTTCAATGCCGCGTATAGATAAAATGCTGGTCTGAAATATTCATTAGACCTTCATTAGCGATGATTCAATGTGATTTGATAAATATACGGAACGGCTGAGAATTAAAGCCTCATATAGAAAAGTTTTACTTTTCCGATTTATTTATTTCGGTACGTAAAACCAATCCTCTCCAATTGTCTCGCCAGTTATAGGACATCCTACATATTATGAATTACTCGCCTAAAATCTGTATATCCTTTACCCTTGCTAGCGTAGTCTATCAGAAGACCCGATAAGGGTGAGGAAATCATGCCTCCTATACTGCCGTAAATTCTTTGAAGGCCGTAATCTGCCTCCTGTTCTCGCAATATCGCTATAACAGCACCTTCAAACATGGCAAAAGTTGTACCACCAATAATACCTGAAACAGAGAATTTTATATTTTTACTTTTTAATATTGTAAAATTAATAATTAATATTACGATAAGTATAACACAGTTGAGTACGAATCATTGAACCGTAACTTTTTTAAATTATCAACACAGTTATTGTTAAATTGAATTTTAATATATAGATAATAAAAAAAAATTTTAATCCAAATTGAATCAAATTATTAAGATTCGATTTAATTCGATTCGTATTCGAATAGTTTGCACATCTTTAAAATTGAGAAAAATCTCTAAGAACAAAATAATTATTTTTTGTAACTTTTATGCTTCATTAAAGCTCAAAAATGACCATTTTATAACTTTAATATTAAATTTCTTAAAATTTTGCTAAAAAATTTTGAAGGTCGGAATTGTAGTCAACATCAAAGACACTACATAGAACGATTACTTTATTTCTTTGGGGTCGAGAAAAGATTATTTTCTATTGAAATGTATACTAATTATAAATTTTTGAATGCATTATCTTGAGAGAAATAGTTCGAATTATGAAATATGTACCTACGAATACTCGAATAGCGAGATAAAACCAGAATGTTAGTTTTATGTTGTATTCGATTTCCATATTCATGTTGGAACATACTGCGTTACGAGGCAGGGTAACTATGCATTTCTTCCTGCACTCATTTGTGCTCAGGATTTGCTTGGGTGCTTCTAGATTCGCTTCATGATCATAGAGCCGCACTTGTATCGTAATTTGATTATTTATAGAATCTTGATCATCACAAATGGGTCTTTGAAAATCTTCCCCCGACCAGGATAATTCTTCCATCAAATATCTCTGCCGTTCCTCTCGTAAATCATCTTCATCCGGTTTCAAACTTTTAATTTTCGATTTGTACAAATGATAATTTATCGTTCGGTTGACGTTATTCTTAAAAAAAAAAATATGACTTGATCTTTCTGTTTTTGTCTTTTCTTTCAGAAACAGTAAATATTAATTTATATTAAAAAAAAATTTAATTACAATAATACAACAATAAAGGAAAATACAAAAATGATGATGGATTATTGCCAATCTTTTGATGTTTTCGGATACGAATATTATTACGTTATGTAATATATTATTCTTCTTCTACCTTCGATTTCATTAAACTACCGAATGTGCATGACGTATGATTTCTGTGCATTTTATGCGATGTCTCGGTAGTGAAATTGTCAATATCTTGGATGTGTCCCGGCTGAGACATACATGAGAATGACAATTGCTCGTCCGTAGGAAAAAAATAGTGCGTTTTCGAAACTTGTCGAATAGCAGTTTTGAAGAATTCATTATTTCTTAATTGTCGATGTTCCTTCATATCTTCCTGTTGATTAGTATTCTGTAATTAAGATACAAGAATTAAGAGAGTAACGATGCGCAGTTTGAAGATCTAGAAAAAAATATCTAAAATCACATATGAGATATTATTTGAGCACTAATTGTAAGATCTGCTTGACCTTTTCTCAATTTTAATTGTGTGTTATACACTTCATAATCTTATATACATTGAAAAACATTTTTATGTTCAAGTAAATGTATTTATTTTAATATTATTTCTTTCATTTAAAAAAATATTTCCTAAGTTTAAATATAAATTATTTTATACTGGCTAATATTTATTTAAATCAAAGAAATGAAATTAAATATATTTGCTTGAACATAAAAAACTTTTTTTCAGTGAATATATTAATTATTTAAGATACAAGAACAAGGCAATATTATAGCAAGTATGTCCATGAAGATATAATACGAAATTGTACGATAAAATTTAAATTTCATGTTTTCAAGAATTTATATAAAGTTCGATATATATTTTGCTCGAAATAATAGAACGTTCTCCTGAATATTTCTCTTTAATGGGCAGTGAGTTTAGTATTACAAATGCTACTTTTAATTGAAAGACTAAGCAAAGACTGCACACATTGCGCTGTACTGCCTCTTCATGCGTTGGCCGACAAAACACCTAGTCGTGTTCACTTTACTACCTAAGCTCACCGCTTATCCGTTATTCGATATTAGGTATCGAGTATCTCGCCGTAACTCAGTAACAGGCAGCCTATTAACATATGTTCAATGCACAACGTACCGTTGACAAGTCGCTCTGCGCAACGATATATTTGTAGGAGGTATTAGCGCCAGTCTGAAAATTGAGATGCTGGACCGTATAATGCCTCGATTTTAGAATTAGATTTCGATCCGTCTCGTTGTTCGCTTCTACGTGACACACGAATCTGCGCAGAAAGATTGCTAATGTTTGAAATTTTTCTAGCATATAAATAAACGACTTTGAAGGCAAGAGTGATTAAAACGTCACTCCGCGAAAATGTATGGCTTTTCCATTATTAAAATGCCATTATCGCGGAGTTTATGACAAACAGTAATATTCATAGAATGTCACTCGGAGTTGAATTGTTGAAATAAATTTGAAACAAACAGGAAAATGGAATGATTGTATGCGCGTTTGTTATTATATGTTATGTGACAAAGCATTTATCGCTTTCGTATGAGATTGCTATTTACGAAAACAATAGCTTCCTCAATATGTTACGTGATTTATATTAATGAAAATATACACGCGATGGACTGCAAATGTCTCTCTGAAGTGCTAAAATATTATCTTTAAAGCATTTAATGACAATAGAAAGATTCACACGAGGGAAGCACGAAAGGGGAAGCACGAATATTAGACAGAAGACAAATTACAAAAAATAAACCCCTAAATTCAACACAGAAAAAACGAAGAAAAAAAAAACAATTTTTAAAATTATATAAGTAACGTAACGTTATGCAATATAATTCGCAACGTTCCATTCCCGGGACGGAGCTGAATGATATGTAATTGCAATTTTTTGCTTACCCACAACTTTCTACTTTTATAGCGATCTCCGATTCTAATTTCGTCTCACACGGATAAACCTGGCTCATTGTGTGTAGTAGCGAACCGTTTCTACCATCGCAACCGAGGTCCATGATTATCCTCTCGGGGAAATGTACTGTCACTCTGCCGATTGGCACCAGTAATAGCAGTAACGCCGCTAAACCGCCGAATGCGGAAAACACCGACAGCAAAATCTATCAGCAAAGATTCGTCAAAGACAATTTTCTCTGCGAGTACGTTATTCTCTGCGTGTACATAAATATGCGTGTAGATAGTGATATAAGATAATGAGGGAATGCAAATGGCACAACGCAGTATAAAAACACTCGAGGAAAATTTGAATGAGTTGCCCGGATGAAAATTTTTCTCAGAATTTTCTAGAATTTTTTTCAGAATTTCTGTATAATTTTTAAATTTTCTCAGATTTTTTGTAAAAAAAAAAATGTTGAGAAGATCTACATCTTTTCTGGAATTCTTTATGTACGAATTCTAAAATATCAGAAGATTTCTAAGATTGCTCACTCTACAATTTTTGACGAAATCTTGAAAATCTTTTGACTAAAATCTGAAAAAGTTTAAAGTATCCTTTACAAATTAGAATGTGTGAGAAATCTTAGAAATTTTAAAATATTTCACTTATATGAAGAATTCTAAAAAAACTTTCTGAATATTTTGCTGAAAAGTAGTCTGAGAAAAATTGATGAAGGAAGTATCTCGTTCATATTTTGATATTTTGCATTATCAGAAAAGTTAGTTAACTTACTTTGAAATTTCCTATCCGGTCAGCTAACATACCGGCGAGCGGTGGCATCACTATAGCTACGAGAGGAGTAATGGAACTCATTATCGCAGTCTCTTCCACATTTATTCCCAGCTCTCTCATGTGTATAGTCAAGTACGGATACAACACGTAAAGTGCTAAAACAAAAAAATGAGCTTGATACTACAAAAAAATTATTGAAAAATTTTACTTAATTTTAATTCCACTTAACTATTTAATTAAAATTGACTATTTAATTAAGATGATAAAAAATAGAAGGAAAATACACTGTAAAATTTTTACTGAATAGAGAATTGCTTTTTAGATTACTTACTGGAAGCATGAACGAAAAATATTAACTTCAGTGGCATCAGCTCTTTTGATTTGAAATCCTTGCTGATCCTTCTGAAGAAACTCTTGAGCATTATCATTTTGATGATTTGCGTGTTTCCGGAATTTGAATTGACGTCGTTGAATTAATTGTGAGTCTGAGATGGAATCTGATTTAGTCTGTACTGCACGTGTCTTCACCGTACGTCACTGCTCCATTCTCTGCATTTATCGCTAACAGATTTTTCAATAATTTATATTTGTAATTTAAGGTTTGCATTTTCACATATGGGTAGATGTTCTCTATTTAATATGATTCTTATAACAGTTTACGAAAATAATTTCTATTTAATTCGTAAAAGAATGAAACCTTTACAATTAATTAATTGTTGTTAATTTGGTCAGTCGGCCCCATCACTGTTATTGAAATGCACACAGTGGCCATGGCATAAAATAAATGTCGATACGAATGTCACGTCTTTTACATAACGGTTTTACAATACCTTCCACTTCGTGGCATACATACATCAACATCAACTTCCGCTCATTGGTATAAATAAACGTAAAACGTTTACCGCATTGATTGATTGAACGTGCGAAACACTTGTTATGAGGCAAGTTTAATTTCCGTAAATCTGTTTGTTAACGGGTTGCAAAAGAACATTAATTAAGTATGTTTAAAAGGCTTGTTTATATAAAAAAAGCAAAGTGTATTGTTCAAATATGACAAATTGTGCAATTGATATTATCATCATTTCTTGAGATATAGCCGCGCACGGAGAGCACTTTTGTATGCTTCGTCGGTATCACGAATTACGAGATGGAGCATCATAATCAACTTGAAATTGCTCGTTGTTACCGGCGTTGGGAGCGAGCACCATTATCGTTTTAATTGCATAACTCATGCGGCAGACCTTGCGGTGAATGTGTCTCTTCCACAGGAGAGAATATGTTTTGGAACTTCAAATTTCGAGGATAATTTTTTTTTAAATTAATTTTTTGGAAATATATATGTTTGATCATGAAATTTACGAGTCCCAAATATCAATTAATAATTACGCGGTCTAATAGAAAATCATTTTTTAAACTCCTAAAAGAAAGAATGATTATTTTCGATTTTATAATAAATAGACATAAATAGAATGATATCAATAATCTAATGAAATTAGAACATCTTATTGAATTATTAAGAATGATTACCTTTTTTCTTTCATTTTTATTTATCAAATTGTGATGGCAAATAATTTGAAGATGATAAAGTTTTTAATATCTAGATAATTTATATTAGTATTTTATTTAAAAAATCTAAAAATATATATGAGAACATTTGAAGATTCAAAATTCTTGTCTTCTTAGTCATCAGGGATTTCCAAAGTGGCCACCCACTGGTAAGACGTAATCCGATTTTTGATGGATTGCAAAAATTTTTCAGCTGTCGTAAGAATAAAAAAAACCAAATGTTGAAATAAGTTACAATTATTAAATTTCCTTGTACATAAAAATAATTTGCTTTAATGTCATAAATATTATTATATATCAAAAATATTATTAATAAAAATAGAAAATAAGCGCATTTGTTCAAACCTTTGTCCTTTATATTTTGAGAAAAATAAACTTATAAAAATATATTCAATAAAAAATTAAAAAGTAGGAAGAGTAAAGTGGTATAAATAAATAATAGATTTATTCTTCCTCCTCTTTCGCTTTTCCCTATAAAGCTACAAATGAATCGCAGATGTTTGCCATTTTAAAAAGTGGGTTGCGATTGTATAAATTTAGGGGGGAAACTCTCCTCTAAGTCTTATATCATATATTTTTCTAAGAAATTCGATACTGTAAATTTTATGATCATTTTTATGAAATATCTCAAAATCAATATATTAAAATATATAAATATTTAAAAAAAATATAAATAGAATAAATAAACTTGAAGACAAGATAATTTAAATTTTAACTATCCTCTATCTATGGAACTACTCGCCAAGTACTTAGCAATGCTGAGCAGACGCGTTCTCCATTCAAGGTTTGACACGTCCTATGGATGTGCACAGAACCATGAACCTTCAAGAACAGTTGGAATTTTCTCAGTGAATGTTGAGTGAATATTAGATAATTTCATCTTACAATATATCAAAAAGTTGCATAAGTGTCTCTCGATTCATTTGATTGAATAGTGATTCATTGATTGAATAATAACGAAACACGGAGAGAGAAAGAGAATGTCTCTTGATAACACTTTGAAAAAAATTTTTAAGAGGCACGTAATAAAAAATAAAGAGAAAAGTATATTATCCTTTGAGAATTATAAGTAAGCGTTAGGTATATTTAAAAATAGCATATACACTTATCGCGATCGCTTTTTAAAACAAGTAAGAATGTATAATTTTTTATGTCGGATTAGATAATTATACATCTATAATATCGTGGAGCTACTTTATTGTTTCATAACGTTGTAACGTATGCAAATTGTTCTTATTACGAAAATGTCAATAAGTTACGAAACGAAATAACTTTTGCGATCAATTGCTTTTGAAAACAATAAGACACTTTAATTGATTATATTCTAAGGTTTGAAAAAAAAAGCAGATCGTTATTTCATATTGTATATATTTCGCCTAATTATAATATGTCAAGCAAGTAAGACTATAATTATGACAGGAATAATAACGAAGAAATAAATCATAGAGTAAAAAGCGATGAAGAAAATGTTCGAGTATAAGATTTGCGAACATATGTCTTGACATATTACCAAAGATCTCCGCAGAGAATAAAGGTATTCTTGTTATAAAGATTTTTTTTTAAAGTACGCTCAAGTAACCTTGGAGATTACACCTTCAGGAAAAACTTTTAATCGATTTATTCAAATGATTATCGAGACGCGACCAGGAAGCAATTACTCTCTTTTTAATTCGAGATATAAATATCTATAATATCTACAGTTAGCTATAAAACGTTTTTATGTATGTACGAATATTATAAGGAGCATATGATAGCTGTTTATATTTTTATATAACAATCTTCATTAACCAACGAATACTTTAGTATAGTGATGGTGAATTGAGTAAAAAAAAATATATATATATATATATTTTATTAATACCCCATAACACGCGTCATGATGTATCAATGTACCATGGATTACATTAATGATAAATATTGCCAAAGATATTTGTAATTTTATATTTGTTCTCAAAATATTCGAAAATTGTGTTTCCATTTATTTAACACAATAACTGTTTATATATTACTTACATTACATACGTGTACAAATTAATAACACCATTGCGATGGCGGTAAGAAGCATTAAAATGTTTGATTATTCGCTATCATTTAATGTAAATTCAACTTACGTTCACGAAGCGTTTCACTGATAACAATATAACATCGCTTCCCAAAAATAGCGGTCATAAAATAGCAGGTGAGATTCGATTGAAGCGAAAGATACTTGCGCAGCAATCGAACAATACTTCCGTTTTGTTTTAAATCTTGATGTGAAAATTCGAAGTGTAATAAGGAAAACTACATCGGAGATACGATATAATATGTCAAGTAAGAAAAAAAAAATTTGCAAAAGAAAGTGGAAAAAAAGGATCAAAAACCGCGTATGGAGAGTGACGGATCTTTAAAAAATACCGATGGATCCGTACGGCGCGATGTCATGCGCAATACTGGCATCTGGGTACAAGTCACCGACGAAAGGAAGTAGCGTATTCCAATACACCGATCCAAGTTGCGACGAAACGCCTCGCAAGAATGTATGCGACCGAAGAGTGAATTTTCTTCGACTTGACTCAACGCTGTACCGTATTCATATATTCGTAAAAAGAATAGAATGAAATTGTTTACAGAAGTGAAAAGTGCAAAAATCGAATTAATTTTAGAAAACTGGCACATTTGTAAGCAAATACGGACCGTTAGACGCAAATGTCTGCGCGACACATTGAATACCTGTTCTTGTGTAAGTGCTCTTCGTGAAAAAGTAGATATTATAAACTACGTACTAAAGATACTAATTCTCCGATTCTTATTTAAAGCTTCTCCCCAGATGAAGAAGCTTTTATCTATTAATATTTTTGGAAAACATTGTAAGGAACATACACAAACATTTAATACTATATCATTGATATTTGCGTTTAACTTGTATTTATCTATAAATCCTAGTGTCAAATATATTTTTAGTTTTTTTAAATAATTTTTTACTGCCTTATGGAAGTAGTTTTTTAGTAACTGTATATCAAAATCACAGCTTAATCGCGGGAAAATCTGACTTCTCCTTCTCTTCTCTTCTCTTCACCATCTGGTTTAATGCGATAGGAACGTATTCATTTTCGCAATTTTACATCGCTGACAGACTAAATCCTTGACACGTATCATTATACCGTTATTAAGCCGCGGTAGATCCTGCAGTTCTTGGAGCTTGGAGGTAGATGGGTGCAGTGATGGTGTTCGTTCGCGCGGAATGGCGAATTTAATGTGTTAATTAATAAAATAACTGATTTTTTCCAAACTGTATACAACACTGTAAAACTGCGAATAATTGTTCCATTGTGTGATGCACGATGCAATGATATCAGGTGTTGTGAACTGATTTCGAAGACGATCTTATCCTCTTGTCTGAATAAACGTGTAAAAAGCATATTTCTAACAAAACTGAGCCGCTGAAAAAATTAAATAACATTTATGAAGAACTTTAAAGGGATCGTTTTATTAAGAACTAAATGACTAAAAAGGATTTTTTTCATTCTCACTTCTGAGTGTCATAACGACAGTCATTAAAACAATGTTGATCGTTATGCGAGAGGAACATGTACGTAATTACGCAAATGTCAATCTGCAATAATCGTGCCAAAGTAGGACATTGCGAAACTAGCTTCGGGCCTCTAGCTTCGAGCCACATCAGACGCCCCCCTTTCTCCGGAAACCCTTACTCAATGGAAATATTCAGCGAGACGTGTATTAAGATATACGAATATACGTATAGGAGCGTGGAACGAATAAGAAAAAATACTTCTTTACTTTCGATTACATTTATAGTTATATATGATAAATAATATATGATAAAAAATATATATATGATAAAATTATGATAAAAAAACATTATATATATTATATATGATAAAAAAACATTATATATAAATAATAAATAAAAAGTTCTCGTGTAAACATGAAGCTTGTAAAATAATCATTATTTAAAAATACTTTCAAAATACGTTTAATGAGAAATCAGAATGATTAGAACAAACTTTCCGATCGAAAAACAATGTCCTTCATTTGTTTAATGAAAATGTAAATGTTTGTATAAATAACAATTTTACCTAAAAGTTATTATAGCTTTAGGCGATATTGCAGAATAATTCTATATAAAAAAATAAATATGAGAATATGCCAATATACATTTGAATTGTTTTATTTAAAAAAATTTATTTTCTCATATTAATGTATATAAATAAGTTTTAAAATAATTTTGATTTAATAATTATTAAATCTAATTATTTGTTATGTACGAAACATTTGATCGCTCAGATTGCATCGAGTATCTTGAAGAAATATTCCACCTGAAAAGAATCAACATACATAAATTATTTAAAAAATGACAAGTGTGACTAAAGTTTCCGTTACCTCTAGTATGCCGTCTTCCGGTAAATCGGAACAATGTATAGCGTTCTGTACTTTCGTTTTCCCATACTTTGCTCTAAGCGTATTCGGTCTGATTTGCCGCGCAATGTCCTGTATCAAATAAGTATGTCAATAACGAAGGTAAAGAAATTAAAGTGGTTTGTACTTACCGGATCCATTGGACCGCATAAATTCCTGAAATCAGCAACGATGTTAGGGCTTTCGTCTTTACGATTCACCTCCAGAACGATGCATGGACCGGATTGTAATTCCGCTACCATCGGCTGAAAGTGCAAAAATATTTTCAATTTCAGAAATAATTATTTGTAAAAATAATTAGTAAAATGAGATGAAAACATACGGTATATTCAGGAAGAACGCCTTTATATATTTCTAAAAATTCCTCGGAATTAATTGGATTAACATAAAATTGTTGTGCCGCGGTGATCACGTAGCCTGCTTTTTGAATGTCATCGATAATGGCACCTGTACCATAAGATATAAGATTGATTGAAAAGAATATATTAGATTTATGTAGAGGTTTCAAAGTTATACGAAATATTCCAATTGCTATTTTACAAAAATGTATATATACATTAGTACATTACAACATATTAATAAGATGTTCAATTTACCAAGAAGCTTTTCCTGTATAGCATGTGGTTTGATGATGCAACAGGTGCAGTTCTGCAAAGTCGCAGTGTTTTTCAGGCCTTTATTTTTACTTTTCAAGTCTGGAAAGAAGTATCGCAATTCCTGAAAATATCCAGTTGGACGTTATATCAAGATATATAATCTTAACTATTTTATATTAGTATTTATTACCTGTGTTGCCGTTTCGGTATCTTTGGATCCATATACGGCATTGTGTATCTCGTCTTTTCCATAGAGAGCTCTTAATGAAGATGCTGCCGTTGAACGAGCATGTTCACTATCCTCTGGGCCTGCCAATTCTTGCCATCTCATTATACCATTGCCTCCTAACAATTCTAAAGCAATGACAGGGCCAGAAATAAGATAATTTATAACAGACCTAAAAATATAAACTTTCATAGCTACAGTATCCAAAATTTACGAAAAAAATAAATGGTTTACTCTTAGGACACTGTTAATAGCTCCAAATTTAACTTACATCTTATCGACCACATCTTTTACAAGACAACTTTCTTCAACGTCGTTTGCAGTTAATCTCACCATTTTTATATTTGCGATACGAAAATCATAATTTGTAATGGCCTTTAATATTTCACCCATTTTCTCAACAACATCTGGTTTCAAAAGTACAAAAACTCTGGAAAAATAAAATTGTCTCAGTTGAGTAAAATTCTTAGATGCCAAAGAAATCATACATAAAATAAATAGTTTGCTTAGTTACTTTTGTAGTTGCGTTTCTAATTTGGTTTTGGTATAGGCGTCTGCGTAACCCGTAATTTTAATGCATCTTGAAAATATTGTTATGACAGTACCGACATAAAAATCCTTAGCCTGGATACCTTCACATGTTGTCCGCCTTAGAAAAGTCTTCTTTGTTTTTAAGTCAAACTGAAAATAGTATATGTAATATAGCATGGAAACTCTAATTGTATACGAAGACACGGATGAAAGATGTTTCCAAAGCAACTCAATATTTTAAAATCATACAAATCATATGATAATCATATGATCTGATCATATGATTTGTCTTACATGATACGACTCCTCTAATCATTCCACTTATGAAAATATGCATTATTAAGATAAGATTATAAAAAAATCGATACTTTACGAAATACTTTATATTTTAGCATGTTTGATATGAAATTTATATATCTTGAAATTAATTTTTTTTTAATTTCTAAATTATTTTATTTTAATACTTTTACGCACAGAATGAGATGAATCAATTGACATAAAGAAAATACATAATTACTTTAAAAAAAAATTATATAATTTCCAATATGTAAATTATATATTTTATGCAATCTTTTTGTATCTTAAAAACCATATATTTAATTTTCTCTAACCATTGATGAATTTTCATTAAATTAGATTTTTTATATTAAAATAGTATCAGTTCTCATTAACGTTCACAGTGTTAGTTATTCTAACTTTACAAATTATAAAGTAGATATAAAAGGGTAGAAAAAATTCTCAATTATGTGAGTGAATTTCCAGGGTAGTGTTAATGTAAGAAAAATATGAGTGGAATTTCAGGGTTAATTTGCACATACCAATTCGACAGTATTATCGGATGGATAGTAATACAGATAAAATTTCTTCAGCATACAGGCGATTTGGTCATACCACTCGGCTTCAAATACATATCTGTCGCCGTAATCCGTAGACATCTCGAAACTTACATATCCTGATGTGACGTATTGTTATAATTTATAACAATAACAATAATATGTGAAAAATGAAAGTGCTTTTGTAGAAATAAAATTTCGTCACTTAGATTGAGAAAAATATCAAGCTAATTGGAAATATAATTTAATTTGGCTTGCACATGCAGTTATACCACATCCGAATATCTCGACAATATCAAAGATAAAAAAGTTTACAACGGAATGACAAAAAAACAATTGCTTTGGCAGAAAAAGCCCTGAAAACTGCTGAAAACTGTTGTTGTCACAGCCGATCAGCTGGAAGTTACGTTTTTGTGACATTGCTGGGCAATACGCCTCTATGTTTACACAATGTAGACATGTTGAACTACGTAGCCATGTCTGCGAAACTTTCCAGTGGATAATATGGTATGCTACAATTTTCTGGTTGTGTTCCGTGCTATTTCAATGAAGGATCGATAATACAAACTTATAATGCAACTAGTATTGAACACTGAAATAAATGTCTAGTATAACAAAAATGATTTTAACGCAGATTGGCGTATTTTATTTCCAAAAAATTGTGGTTATACTTTAGACTAACAAATGATTAAAATTTCTATTAAATGCGTTTTCAATACTGCACAGAAAAATAGCTATTGCGATAAAATATTGATCGCATCTATTTCTATAACGCTTATTATACAATTTAAATTTCAAAATTAAGCAAATTTTAATAATTATATACTATGAATTCTAATGCTTGAAATTGATCAAACGAGCCTCAGCAACCAAAGCTCCAGCGCTAGGCAACGCACAATCGCTTGCACAAGTGCACAAGACAACGCGCCTGACTGACGTGCACCACGCACGTACGCATGCACGCACGTATGCACGCACGCACGCACGCACGAATGAACGAACGAACGGACAAAACAAAACGCGGTTTTGACAGCTCCGGCTGGCGCGGAGAAAACGCACCTTCGTGATACGTAATCCCTGACGCGTGATCCACATTTTATAATTAAATCCGCGCCTCCCCTCCGTGTCAAATAGTAGTGAATCGCAACCCTGTCTGGAACACTGGACGCGGTCCTAATTGGAATGTCCACATGAGGCTGCTGAAATTCTTGCTTCGTTATTTCCCGCCAGGTAAACAGACGGTGTACAGTCGGGTGCATTAATAATGCCGCCCGACACGCCTGTATATTCTTCTAAATCTTTTCTTCAATTTAATTTACTTGAGAAAATGTTAACAATACACCTGGGTTTAAATCCCTTCAGGTCTCGCTCTGGAGTACACGCAGGGCGGTGACATCAAGACAAAAATGATCGACTTACTGGACCTGTCTGCCGAGTAATCAGATAGATTCGATCCGCCAGCTTCTTTATTCGCCGTAGCAACATAATAGCTGCTTAATTGCTACACACATTTACATTTGCTTTTGTTTTCAAACGCATAGCCTCAAGTACGAAGCTATGCATTTGAAGCAAGATCGCGGAATAAAGCGAGCAATTAAACAATTTGCAGAACGGACGTAAGAGCATTAGCGGAAAGCATAAAAGCGACCGAACCCATAATAACTGAAAGTGTAATGGACCAGTTAGTCGAAACTCTGCAGAAGCTGCAGTCTAAAGTTTGCGATACAAATACTAAACCCTACTACAAATACAAAACCTTGCAGACGCATCTCTTGCCGGTCACTAATATAGCGTTCGATAAACTAGGTAAAAGGTACTCCACATTAAAATTGTCGCTTAATTATTAACGGAACTTGCAAAATTTACAGTGAATTTCAAAGTAAGTAACGTTTGAAGTTAAATCCTATAACGACATGACATAATCGATTAAAAGCTGTTAAAAGGAAAAATTATGTAAAAGAGAGAATAAATCAAGAGTAAATTAAATAGCAATGAATAATTCATCGAGACGTAGCGTATAATCGACATGTTATTCATTCGATTGACAGATGCCTCACGGGCAGCTATGACCGAACTTGTAAAGTTTGGGACATTGACAGTGGAGAGGAGCTTTTTACTCTCGAAGGCCATAAGAACGTGGTCTACGCCGTCTCGTTCAACAATCCGACTTCGTGAGTCAAGTCATAATATAGATCAGAGTTAAGTCGCGACTGTATCGATCCGGGATTGAAAGTAAGACACGGGTAAGAGAACTCCTGCGACTTACAGCTCGGCCAAGATCTCCTTTTTAATGTATAAGGCGCGCTATACATTAATGTACGGCGCAATAGCGACGGTTAGATCTATCCGAAGAAAAATTGGAGAAACATTGCAAAAGTATTTCGTTGCAACATTGCAAAAACGTTACGAAATGTTATTGTAAAATTTTATAAATATGCAATATAATATTGCAGCAATATTGATACTTCGTTACTGATAATTAAGATGGTTTTAATTTGAGTGAACAATCTGTAGGACATGTATAGAAGTACCAAAAATTAAGAAAATTATTATATAAATAAATTTGTAGTGCATCATTAATAACATATTAATATAATACGTATTATGTAAAATTAACTGTGCAATAGCAAATTTATATTTACGTTGTTTTCTTAATTTTTGACATTTGTACATGTTCGATAGATTATTCATGAATTAAACTTTGTAAATAATTTTTAGAGAACCTCATTAAAATTTAATATATTAAAATTTTACTGTGAATACAAAATTATAGAATCGAATTGTATTTTGATTCGAAGAATTTCTTTAATTACAGAATTGTTACTACGAAACATTATCAAAAATAATTCCACGTGATTAATCACGGTATAGACTCGTGTCAAATGCAGTACAAGACACTTGTATACAATTACTTATAAACTTAATGAAAATGTGCATACGCACACAAATATTTATACGTAAATTGTTAGTAGTTTATTTTCACAACGTGTTTAAAATATTGCTGTAACATTATAAAGTCATATTGCTTATTTATATTTTAACAATGTTTCCGAAGCTATTGCACTGCAATATCGTAATGTTTTTGCAATGTAGCTGCAAGATCCTGTGCCGCATGGGCATCGTTGTTTGAAACATTTCAGAGACAAAATTGTGACTGGGTCCTTCGACAAAACGGCAAGGGTCTGGTGCTCGCGGACGGGTCACTGCCTCGCAACCATGTGGGGTCACGACGCGGAAGTGGTGGTGGCTAAATTCTCACCGACGCGATGCAAGCTCGCGACCGGCTCCATCGACGCGACGTCGAAAATATTCCATATAGAAACCGGTATTGAAAATATCGCAATGTTATCTCACATAATAAACGCGCGCCTCCGATTCGACCAGCTCTCACGATCGATCAGGCGCAACGTACCACTGTCGAATCCACCGTTTGCAACACAGTACGCGCAAACAATATGCGAAAGCAGTTAACGTATTCTTGTACACTGTACTTATCGCTGTAACCAATTATTGTCGGCTTTACGTTATCGCGATGACTGCCCGATGCTTCAATTAAACGAGCTTAAAGAACGTCACTGAATTCCAAGCTCCCAGTTGTCTCTCTGAAGGGCAATTTAGACAATTTAGAATATTAATGAAATATTAATTGCGATTGATTAAAACTGGAAATAATTTTGTTATACAATACGTACACTGAGAGAAAAAATTGTAGTGCTGACAACTATAAGGGAACAACCATACAAATTTTATTAATAGAATTATAATATGTAGTTAAGTGAACTATATTATAGTTA
>QKQZ01019107.1:0-28277 GCA_003595255.1 Solenopsis fugax
ACTATGAAAAAAAGTTGTTTACACTTCGGCGCAATGACATACACTGAATTTCAAGCTTGCTTACAGTACTTCCTTATAGATGCGTTACTATCTTAAACTACACGCACGCAGTTCTGGTAACGCCATTTGTTGAAAAACAGCGAGAACATATTCAAGGTCCTAATATTTAATAGAGAAAACTTGGACAATAATTCCATAAAATCATCAATGATATATTCGGACGAAATTATTTCAATATTTTGCGTGAGGTAACGTATATAACTTGATTAATCGTTTTGTTTCACATTATTATTGTCGTAGCATTATTCGCGGTATTATAATGATAAAAAAATTGTTTCCAATTTTATTTTATTTCGCTGACGTTAAGCGATAAAAGTAGGTCTTCTCATTTTGTTTGCATGCCTTGAAATGCCCATCGTCCAGTAAAACTGTGAAGTAGATGCATGTGTACACAGGCTCAGCTATCCGAGATAAAGCGAGTTTTTGAAAGATAAATTAAAGCATCGCGGTTGGAATTATGGTGCTATATAGCAAATAAGATTTCTCTTGTGTAATCTCCGAAGAGAATTTATGCACGCGCATAAATATTAATGCAATATTTAGCGTTACGCGCAAGCGTAGGCAATGTCATTGTTGCGGAGCCCTTTGTAAAGTTGAACGTTGAATTGGTTGGAACAAAAGGCGAAGTCTAGAATGTCTGTCTGATTCGCACCAAAATAATTTAACAGCTCGGCTACGTTATGCCAGGAAAATACACGTTTTTCTGCAATAAACAACCGGCGTCGAATATAACAAGCCCAAGTTATGTAACAAGTCCATTTCTACCAAGCTGGCAAAGTGAATTTCTATAGATCGGGAAATTTATCTGTGAACCTTTAAATTTTGTATCAGCAATCAAGCCGTATTATCGGAATAATCTTTTGCGGCGGATAATTTCGTAACGTGTCGATTGAGTTGTGATTGGCGAATTGTGACTTTTTAAAGGACAGATTTATTCGCGACGGTATAAATTCATGAAAGTTTCGAACGTCAACACAGTGCACAGTGGCAAATGCCGCCGGTATGACAAAAGGCAGTAATACGATTTTCTTCTAACGTAAATCGAAAAATGTGTTTTCGAGCAGTGTTTTAGCACGAAAATATATTATGAATAAATAGAGTTAAATTCCAGCTGATGCGTACGGTATTGTCGTGCCCAATATAACTGCGAAATATAAATTAAAATATTTTATTTCAGGAACACACAAATCGTATCAGCTTACAATTAGATAAATATCCATTGTTCGCGCGATGAATTGCTCTTTTAACGGAAGGTCTCTGCGTTTTATTTCATTTAGTAATAGTTTTCATAATTGGCAGCAACGCAAATAGAGCGTTCGAAAGGTGCAGAGTAACGGTACAATTGGCAGACCGTTTAACGTTAAAAGATTTAGCCAAAGAATAAAATATCAAAAGTGCAAAGAGTGAATGGGATTATTTATTTTACAATTAATCACGAGTCTTCGTCTTGGCGAAAGTTTTGTCTGAAATCCAATTTGCGATGTTGAAGGCGGAAGACAAATGCTTCGAATTAACTTTCAGTCCAGAAAACACGTCGACTTGAAATTGTTCAATAAATGAAATGTAACCAATTTACTATTATTTATTTGCACCGACGCCATTTGTAGAAAAAACGCCAATTACGCGAGAGGAAACGTGAAAAATTTTTAGGAAAACGTAAAGTTATATCGTAATTTTTGTAGCTTCAACCTGTCGTAAAACACGTTGTCGCAATCCCAAGAAATAGAACTTTAATATACACAGTTAAGGTTCGAAAGCCGTACATACGGGGCAATATGCATCGAGCAGAAAACACCAGGCGTACCTCGCGTGCACGTGATGCACCAGTATATGCGCATATGTATGTAAAGCAACTTGGTGAGAAGGTGGAATATTAATGAATGCGAGAGCGAAATCGTTGCGAGCTCCGGAACGCGTTTCGTTCTGCGGAAGTACGCGGAAATGGAACTGAATCCGCAAATCTGAATCTAATCCGACAAATAACGGTTTTTCTCACGACCGAAAAAATCATTCGTGGAGAAATTCCTGTTTTCTCCCTGTTCGCCACATCGAGAACCTGTATATACGATGGCTCGCTCCGGTATTAAAAAAATTATTTAAAAGAAAAAGATCACCTTGATATTAATAACACCTTGATATTAGTATCAATTATATAACTCTATGCTAAGTGAGACGAGATTGTATCGAAAATCGATGAAGGCTTGATATTTTCCGGAACAATGTTTACTACAAAGATATTTTGATATTGCACTATTAAAATAGCTGACATTTTTCTTAACGAGTCGTCTCAGCGGATAAATAGCGAGTCGAAGATATCGTAATATTCGCATAATTTTTATACACGTTGAAAGAACAGTAAGCTTCCCCTTCGCATTTTTCCACAAAAATTAGATGAGTAGTGGATATTTGCCGTTTTAAAAAAAGGGTCGCGATTCACACAAGTTTGAGAAACTCTGCAATAGAGCGATTAATATAGATGCTTGACGTACCTATGTCCATCAAATGGATCTCACCAAGATGTCGTGCGGCGTAAAGATGGAGTATTCCGAAGGCAAGCTGCATCCCGGTGGTGAGCAACAGGGCGAGAAAACCGGCGGCGCAGACCAGCCAGCCCCATCCACCCTCTGGATAGAAATGCGTCCGCATACCGGCGACGTCTATCCCTGATAGAAAAGATTATCCTCTTTATAATTCAAAGATAAATCGCGGAATCGCGTTCGCGAATACTGTCGATAATAGAATATCTCGCGAAACAGATTTAGCATCTTGCACTCTCGATAAATTTCTGACATATGAATGGAGAATCCGTAGCAGAGTAACCTACTTTCAAGTTGTGTGGACTTTCAGCCAAAAAGATATATTTACATTATTTCACAATCTATTTATTTTTCAAATATGTTATATTTACTATTATTACTAATACATTATACTCAGTGTTACACTTAGATAACTTAAAATTTATCTAAAGATAAGATAAATTACATGTAAATGTATCTTAGATAAGATAAAGATGATTTAATTTTAATTTATCTAGATAATAGATAAAAGTATATATAGTTTCATCTAGATATTTGTCAGATAATATTGTTATTGAGCAAAACAATTTAGGATATAAAATATGTTCATACTTTTATTTCTAAATCATTATTTTTTAAAAACAAAAGTTCTTCAAATAACTTAATCTAACAAAAAATATTTCTCGTTGAATTTAAATTAATACGCAAATAAAAATCAAAGTTAAATAGAAGCAATATATAAATATAATTTACATTATATAATGACTCGTAAAACTTCTTGTAAGTTTTCGAGTTTTATGGTTTTGGGGTAATTTTTATATTCCACTTCTGTTGATCTGAATTGCGTTTTGATATATACTGCTAGTACTAAAAATCTGTAATTTATATTACATATCTATAGATTTTCACTACTGACAATGAATTTTAGAAAGCTACTTCTGAAAAAGTCTGTTAGGATAAATGGTAACTTAGAGGCTGAGACTAAGACATTACACGATATTTTATTATCATTTTATTCGCATTATCTTAGATAATTTGAAAAAGATAATATTTCTTTTATCTAAGATAAAGATGAATATAATATACATTATAATAATCTAGATAAAGATGAGATGAAGCTTTGTCTTTATCTAGATGATTATCTAGATAATTTTATATAGATAACGGCAAACACTGATTATACTTATTTATTTAAGACTCACATTTTTAAATAATAAATTGGAATAATGTTATGTACAAAAACAATTGTAGACAAGAAAAAAAGATATAACGCAGATGATATAGGTATTCGTTCATCATACGCAATGAATATTCAAAGTATAATTTCGTAAAAGAGAGAGACGAAAGAGACAGGGTAGGTACCTGTACGACGAATTGCAGGCACGCAACGATGCAGACTGCGTAGATCGCCCAGGACCCAATTATTACCGCCCATGGTTTCATCGGCGTCCACGTAACGCAGACGAGTGTCTGAAAGAAATAGCGAATTGATCGTGAAATACGGGTTGTTTGCGTGATTGTTCAAATATCACCGCGATTCCTGCCCGGGATTAAACAAGAGATCGAAAGCAAGCGTTTATGAATAAAACTCGCCGAAGAACCGTAGTCGGATCGAAGTGTATTGAACGGTATCGCCGTTGCGCCATTGGGAAATTGGTTCGATGTTGAATCGAAACCCTTAATTCCTGAAATAATATACTACGCGAAGGCATCGAATGTCCTCCCGTGCGACGAGAGAACGGCTGCTCGGTGACCGCGTCGACGACACCTGCGGTTGGCGACAGCGGCGTTTGCATGAAACAGGGTGCGAAGATGGGCGAGGGACCAGTTGAAAGAAACGACATGAGAGAAAAGATAGGAAGGAAGAAGGAAGGAAGGAAGGAAGCGAAGGGTCAGGGTAAATGCACTTTTGAAAGGGATGACGAAGGCGGTGGGTTGAAAAAGGTAACGTCGGGCGAACGAAGTCAAAGAGCGGGTCACGAGAGGGAGGAAAGATAGAAGGGTTGATGATCGTGAAATAAGAGCGGGTCTATTATTACATCACGCGAAAAATCATGAATTCAGATTCAACCTCTGCTCGCTCTACCGCGGAAAAAGATATCTAACTGAATTATGAGTAAAGTGTACGGTTGTATTGCGTACGCGTCGCACCGAATACGACCTCTTCCATTAGCGGCGTTAAATGTTGAACACCTTTGGGTTTTTTGTCGCCATACGTGTCGCCCTGGCGAAAATCGAATTTGACCGTACTGTCGTTATTTATTTGCAGATTGCGTTATTTGCAAGTCTAGTGGAACTGTCAAGTATTCATCGAGTATTTTTGATTAATTGATTTTTTTTCTCGTTTCGGAATTGGACATGAAGGATTGATAATATTTCTCCACATCCTCTCCCAATCTCCCGGAACTCGCACACGTTAAAAATTAATTCTCTAGTTCGAAATTTTTTTTTCTCAGCGAAAACTGTGAGAAAAAAATTGTCTCTCTACGTTTGGTAATTATTCGCATGCGCGTTACTCGATTTTACGCTTCGTTTTACACACGCGATCAAAACTGGATTTACGAATGTCTCAGTTTCATAATTTCTAATTTATTCGCGCTCCTCGTATTATATGTATAACAGTTTGATATCAGTTGTAAATTATAGTGCCACCGTGTCGAGTAAAACTGCGTTCACCAATGCAATTTAATTTCGAGAACTAACATGTCCGTAAGTGGATAAGTTTCTGCGCGGGCGCTGTTGCGCATATTAACGCGTTCAGCGTGTAAAACCATTTGGAGAAAATTATTTGCACGATGTTACCGTTACCGTCGTCGTCATCATTATCGATAATGAGAGACGTCGCGCGTCCGCCTTTAGGTGGTAAATTAATAGAGAGAATGAAATATTCTTCATTACTCGGGACATAATGAAAACAAGATATGAAAGCAGCGCATAGCGAGGAATGCGCTCCTAACGCGCCAGAGGAAAAAAGGGACGAGCGACAGAAGGTATTTTGCCGAAAATGACGCGAGACATAGAAATTGTTGAGGATGGCACCGAGGGCAAAATTGCCGCGAGACCGGAGTTACGAGCGTACCCTCTTGATGCCGGAAAAGGAACGGCACGTTCGCAAGAAATATGAATTTTCTTGCGAACGTGCCGCATCCTTAGTGAAATCACGGTTGCATTTCCGCTGAACGATCTAAACGAAATATCTAAAATACCGCTCCGAGGGGCACGGAGAATGCGCATTGATTGCAGCAAAGTAAATACTCAAGAGGCTTCGATATGTATAATAAAAATAGGATTTGTACATTTTATATCTGCTTCGAGCGTAAGTAACTTCGGCTTCATGGATATTTCTATTTCTGATTAAACTTAGCGAAATTTTTCGCAAAATCCTCGCTTCGCTATTGAAGCTGAACGTGTGCTGATAAAACAAAACTATTAATAGAACTTTCTCCATTACGTGTCGTTTTGTGCTGTCGTAGTTTCAAAGAAACCCAAAGCATCGTGTATCGACACGTTCCGTACTTTTTATAATTCGGGTTAATCAATAGATAAAGGAATACCGACTTCTTCTTTATGTTTATTGTGATAGATGTGGAATTGTGTCTATTCTTTCATAGAGAAGAAATATGGTAAAAAAAAACTTCGATACCAATTGCTACTCGGATTCACCTTTGTCAGTCGAGATTGAAAACCCACGGTTGACCTACATTTTCCGTAGACACAAGTTTTCAACGATACATCAAGCACAAAATTTCGAGATACCTCTTTGAAACAGTTAAGTGGAATTGATTCTTATTTTACGTATCCCGCCGTAAGCTTTTCATTTTGCCCTACTTCTTTTCGGCTTTGTATAAAAAGGTAATATAATATTCGAGGAACAAAAATAAAAAATCTGAAAATTTTCAATGTTCATCACAACAGCATTACTTGCGACATACTTTATTCCAACGTGCAAAATCGGATTTGCTAAAAATTATATCAACAATCTGTGTAAACGAATTATTTCGTAATAGAAAGTCTGAAAACTTCCGCGTAAAAAAAGGACGTTTACACAAAAATTACATAATTATCTCGATTATCGATATCCAGTATAAATTTCTGCGAGAAATAAGACGACGCACACGAATCGCGACATTATTATTATGAACTCCGGTTGAACGTACCACGTAACTTTAGATTAACTCAAACTAATTTAGTTCATTTAATTAAAGTAAATTCAATTAAACATTTGAATATTAGCGCAACTTTAATATTGCTCCGTACAAACGGAATAATCCCGGGGGATATGTGCCGAATTAAAATTTAATAATGATAATATTTAATGTTAGGATTCGGACAGACGGTAATTCTTGCCCTATCTTGCATATCTAGGGTGCACGATTACACATTATGTGGAATGTACTTGTACTATAATTGAAAAGTAAACTCACCGCCATGATACGAACTTCGGTGAGGCGTGTACATGCCATTTTGACCCTCCATACAATGAGTCGGCGTATAATACTGCATAGGATGTTGCATGTAATTATTGGGGGTGCTGGGGACATGTACCGGATGACAATGTATGCATCTTCGCGGTGTCTCGGGCGGAACCTGCAAGCAAGATGAATTTTCAACGCGCTTGAGTGGGGTAGACGGGGAGTACAGCGTAGAGGAGTTCGTGTAGACAATCACCCATGTTTATTATTAGTACTACGAAATATCGCTCTGCGCTTTGACGTTGCTACGTAATATTGCGCAAGATTATTTGTCAAGATATTAATAATCCACCAGTATTATACATAAAAATTTTATCGTGCAAACGTCATAAGCTAGATTCATAGCGTTATTTTAGAAAGAGTATTAAGCTTAAAAATGATTTATTCGTCTCTCCGTATGCAAAAAAAGAACCTTATTTTCGAATGGATGAAAAATACCGAGATATCAGATGTTTTTAAACGGAATATTGAAAATTCCGAGATGTCGTTCATGTATAAATATTGTTTTAAAGTTAAATGAGTTGTAATATTATAAATATTTTTTTAATGTTGATTGAAATTGTCTCTTTCCAATTCTTAGAAAATTTCTGTTAAATTCACCATAATTGCATGATCTAAATGGCCCACTCAAATTTTTGTTAATTTAATACAAGATAATGTGAAAATGATGAAAAATTCAAACATGTCAGCAGAGAACAATGCAATTATAACATATGAATATATTGAATAGCTGTAATATAAATATTATATACAAAATTAACACAAAAAATATCACACTTTCATACAATTTGGAATCAAATTGTAGAAGCATATTTTTTTAGTAAAATTAACATTTATAATAATTGAGACGTAAATTTTCTTTATAAAATCAACGTTTCAAAACTGTATTAGTTTTCAATTTTTTTTACAGTTTTTAGGCTAGAGAGGATTGTAGAGATGCTTGCAAGCATCAAAATTATTAAATTGAGCAATTTAATTTGTGATATTACATTTCTGGTTCTACTTAATAACTGCGTTTTGAAGTCCGGCAAACATGCGGCGTGCAGTTTGGGAGAACTTGTGAATGTTTGTAAATTCAACCAGGAAATTATTATTGAACACCAAGATCTGCTTTCCACCGGATAGCCATTCTCTCAAATTTGTTTAATATATTTCCCGATATTAGAATATTGTTTATAATGTATGTATATTATTTTGGCTATTTATCCATAAATTGCATTATTCTGACACTACGGTATGTTCAAATATCAATTTAATACAAAATATTTAAATAACATAATCGTATTATGTCCAATTCGTTTGGGTATGTTAAAAATTCAACACAAAAATGTTATCAAGGACCATTTTTAATGCATACCATAAATGCAAAATATTCTCTACTGTGTACATCTCTTTTTTTTAGAAAAGGATGAAAAATCATTCGAGTATACGTAAATTAATTTTAATCTGTGAAAATCAGTTAACGGATATAACATCTAGATTTGCAAAATTTTCAGAATCGATCGCGATGTAATCGCGGGCAATAACGGACGGCTTTATTCGCTCACCTGCATGGAATGTTGCGAGCGCAACGATCTTATCGAACCGGTCGGATGCAAGGACGGCACGCTGCCGCCGAAGCTCATGGCTGAATTTCTGCATCCTGCCGGGGTGGACCAACCGCCGCGCACGCTAGCCGTAGTCCACCCCATCCCGCTTCCGCAGTCATCCACCAGCATCTTCAGAGCGGGCGGACAGACGCCGCCGTTTTACGCTCCCGACATCGCCGGCATGTCAACGGCCACGTCAATTCGATGTCCCGTACTCGTGTCACGTTATCCCCGTCGTAATACGGCGAAAAACTAAATTACATCTTTCTTGCCCGATGTCAAATTCCCTGGAGCACGACTTCCAGCCTGGACGACGTTAGATGAGTCCCGCTGAGCACGAGGGCGAGATACGGTTGTTCGATGATGCATTCGGAATGTGGGGGATGTTTTCCATTTCGGTCTGCAAGCAACGTGGAACGTGCTCTGATTTGCTACCCTAGTTATCGATAATTACATTACACGCAACGCATACGTGTGCATACATTGTTTGGATTTATCTCCTATTCTAATCGGATGCGCGTCATTTGCAGCGTGCTAAATATAATTTATCATTCGAGCAGCATACCTCTGATACATTGATATAGCGCATAATAAGTTGCACGGGAGTAAACTATCCTCATTTTTTAACGAATAAAAATTTTATCGCTTGGATCCATGTAACGTGCAAATGTATCTCCACATCTCGTTCTAGTTGCGCTGCACTGGAAATCTTTAATTAACTTTACGGTCAATTAATTCGTTATATAATCGTTTCCCGAGTGAAATTGTGAAATATGCATTTCATTGCAGCGATTCAAAAACACCGTAATAATTTTTGTAGCTAATGAAGATAATAAAACTGTCATTATAAATTTAATGATTGCATTATTGTGCATTTCAAGAATTGAAAAAAAAAAAAAAAACAGCCGACTGCTGTTGCAGGTGAGGCATTAAATATCGAATATATATATGTATATATCGCGGATAGGATTTGTTCGATTTGTACACGAGGATTTATAACGTGAATGTTTTATGCATGTACTCGTCCGAGGGAGGAGTCGATGAGGATAAAATTGTTATTGGATGCATATCGGATGTGCACGCGCAAGTTATTTTGCTTGGAGTTATTGGCATCCACGCCAAAAACACATTTCATTTCGTCGGTCGAATTCAATTAATTTCTAACCGTCTCGCGATGTTAACTAACAATGAATTTTGCACTTTCAGCAAAAAATTCTCTCTCGATTCACGAAGAAAATCATGCAACGCATGATTCGCAATTCAACGTTATTCTCAAAGTCAGGATACTCTGTTAAATCGATAATTAAGTCATAAACATACAAATCTGAATTAAAACTCGAACGAAAGTGCAACTATAAGATGTCGTGAAACGTTAAATGGTAAAAGTTCTCTGGAATTTATATGTGCTTTATAAAATCTTGTTGCCCGGCCGTACCGCAAAAGCGTAACTCGCGAAAAAACTGTTTTCACTCGGTTGAGAGGATTAAAATCATCCGTTGTATGTGTGTGTGTGTGTGTGTGTGTGTGTGTGTGTGTGTGTGTGTGTGTGCGTGTATGCCCCCGCCAAAATCTCGGACCACCGCAGTAACTGTAGCCGCATTTCCACCAACCTAACTACATTGATATTCATGCGTTGTACCGCAGGATTGTGTTGCCTTTGTTTTTGAAATGTCTGTAACACACACAGTCTGATAACAGTGGCATATGGTGTGTCCCCGTTAATTATATTACCAACAATCTGGCGCACAATCGTAGCTAAAAATGACAAATTTATATTTGCATCTTGCAACAGTGGCCATCGATAAAAAGTTCATTTATTCTTCATTATTTTACTTTATGGCCTGTATTCAGAACGCGCCTTGCAACGAAATTAGCGTACTATTCGCATCATTCTATCCTTGTTTCACGTATAATAGACGGTAAAGATAGAATAACGTAATAGCGCGCTAACATTCTTACAAGCGTGTTCTAAATGCGGACTTATTCGTCTAAAAAGACGTAGCAAGGATACTTGGAGGAGAAGACCTCTCAAATATAAGGTTCGAACTGCTTTAGAATCACTTTGATACTCTTTTGCAGCATCCTTTTATCGCGATAAATAGTCGCGCAGTATTTTTAGCAGACATTTATAATAGATATTCTTTTTTAACCACGTCTGAGCGTATCGAATATGAATGATAGTTAAATCGTATCGATATATGAATAATGAATCGCATCGATGTATTCCGCGGTAGACTATTCGTACCTACGTAGCATATCGGGTCATCTGACGTTGCAATTTTTATCTCGCAAGATTTATGTCCTCCTCCGTCGCACGCTACTGATCCCTCGACTTGCCCCATCGCGAAGCTCGATATCATGACCGCGGCGTGTGTACGGCCAAGTCCCGCAATAAGAATAACAGCGCGCTGAAAACAGACCGCGCAGATTTGTATTCGCCACCGGCGCGGCGTCCGGCATGTATTTTCGCTCTCACGTCGGCGACAAGCATCGCGCCGCTGGAGAAAAGGAGAGAAATTCCGCAACGGCCACAGCCTTAAGAATGTCGCGGTCGTAAATCCTCTCGCAAAGCAGTTTTTAATCGGCGCCGCTAAACAGATGAAACTCAAGGAAAAGCTGACGCTCGCGACTAGAAATGTAGTGCGATTTTCAAAATTGTACATCGCGATTGCGAGTCAACTTAATATATTTTAAATTACGTATTTTATATTATATAAAGGCAATTAACGTATCACATACGCCAAATTAAATTAATTTTTAATTTTGAAACAATTAAAATTTTAATTTAAAATAATAAAATTTAAATTTTAAAAAAATTACTTTAAAAAAATAAATAGCGCATGTATGCGCAGTCATACAAAAATTATTTATGAAAATTTGATTTTATAATATATTAAATATTGGGACACAAAATTAATTTATAATTAAAATTTATTCGATAATGGAACAAAAGATGCATTCATTGAAAGAAAGATAAATTCGGCTGCGTGCTGCTCCATTAAACGAGTTTTCAGTTATTATTCTTCCGCCCTTGCTGAAAACTCTTTCGGACGTTACACTTGCTAGGTCATAATGACATCTGACTTATCGTCTTAATATATTTTAAGTGAGTTCGATAAGTCAAAACATTATTGTAATTACATTAAATTAATACACTTTACTGTTCAATTGCCCTTCTTGTTATATTTTAAAATCGCATGCCACACAGAAAAAAAAATTAGTATCAAATCAACAATTCATTGTTTCATATATAAGCAAGAATATAAAATCTCCTTGGAAATATTTATAATCTCAAAGAGACATAATTTGCTAACATAAAGAAATTTTGTTTCTTCATGTAAGCAAATTATGTCTGATCAAGATTATTAAATTCTTCCAAGAAGATTTTATATTCTTGCTTATATATGAAATAATGAATTGTTGATTTGATAGTCAGTTTTTTCTGTGCATATGCAAGTTGCAATTTTGCGATTAAAATCGCAACTTGCATATCGCATCGCGATTCAAGAAAAAAATCGCATCGCTTGCGATAAATCGCAAAATCGAACATCTCTTCCCGCAACGCGTGTTATTTATAACGCTAAAAAGAATAAAAATAAAAAAAAAGAATTCGCGCGCCTCTCAAATGTCCGGTAAGTCGATGATTTTGACGATGATTTCAAAGTCTTCTAATTCATCGTAATCAAGCGTAGTATTGATCGTGCCTGTTATCTTCCGGATTAACTTAAAACTCTCTTTCGATTCAGTGTTTTCTCATAAAACGTCGGAGAAATAAAACAAAAATGAATTTCAATAACTAACTTGATTTTTTTATGGAAATCTATAATATATGTCGGAAAGAATATGTAATCACGTCCAGACTTAAAAATACAAGTAAAATTCAGTCGACGAGACAATTCGTATTGATCTCCAGTTAAATGAATAAACTTCAAATAATTTCCAGACTAAAATTGTATGAGTCAATCGTATGAGTCGTACTTCAAACTTCTGATATATTTTCAATACCTAAAAAAAAGTCAATCGTTATTGCGTATTTGTTATTATCCTTTATGGCAGATACGTGCATACATATTTTTGTGGCCTGACATTCCACTATCTCTCACACGACTGAATTAAATTTATAATATAAAAAAATCGCGTGTGATCCGTCGTTAAATAAATAACACTTCGTTTTATTTATTCATTTAATTCCAGAATACGATTATTTGAAATGGAAATATCGCCTCGCTTGACTCCATTGAGAAGGTAATATCGCGCACAGTCTTGTGGGTTCTGCGCATAATAGAGGAATATTAGATATTAGGAATAAGAATTAAAATTTTAGAATCAGTTTCCTCAATGAATATTACAGATAAATAATGCGTTATGTTGTATCTTGTACAACATATTTATTCGACTAATTGTATGTAATGCGATACTTAATTAATAACTTTTTGACCGGTTTTGTATATTTGACTCATAGATTTTTTGCTGAAAATTTTGCTGTTACTGAGGATGGTCCAAATCCCTAAGGACCGAAACGTTTGTTTGCAAATTTCGAGAGAGAAAATATATATGGATTCACACGCGAAGACCTGGTGTTTGGTTCTTAATTGGCACTAAACATTATATTCTTAACATATTTGTCTTACGATTTATTTGTATCCATTGTGCGTTACGTTTAATATTTATTAAGAAAATTGATTCTGAAATTTTAATTTTTATTCCTAATATCTAATAATCCTCTATTGTGCGCAGGGCTTTACGCGTGGAGAACAGAAAAGTATAAAAAGTATATTTGTGCCGTTCATTGTTGCATTCGCCATAACAAACTGAATGTAGGATAAATGAAAAGCGTATTTCATTATGCCGATGCATAATAAATTATCGAAATACACTTGACGCAGCAACAATAATGGTGTTCTAATTATAACGAAATAAATTCAAGGCAATGGAGGGGCCGCCTTCGCAAATATGTTTCGAATCCTCGCACGCGTTGGCAAACTAATATCGAATAACATTATTAATTAGCGGCAAATGAGCACGCGCAAGAGCGCATCGCGAAGCAGGTTTGTTTCAGAACAAATATTGCGTCGCTATGTAATTATCATTTATGCATGCAGTCGCAATATTAACCAGATACGTACAATCGCTTACTGCATGACCTATGCATACGTCACTTACTGCTTTTGTCAGGCTTCTACATATAATAATTCAGTCGCATGTAGTAAACGCAGTGTATATTAATTGCATAAAACTCCCCGTAATCTGTTTCCCTCTTCCTCTTTTAAATATTGTTAATATAAAAGAATGTCAGCACAAAAGAACTCGCGCAATTAGTTTAAAAAATGAAAATCGCTAACAATATGTCCAGTTATCCACCAAACTTTTTAAATCTGTGTTGGTTAAAAAGAAAAATAACTCAGGAAAAGCAACCTCTATACATATTATGGATCCTGTATAGAAATTTCATTAAAAATTTGATACTACTGCGTATTATTAGTTGAAAGTTATTATCCTTTCTGATATATCCGAATATATTTAATGTATATATCTTTTAGGATTATATCACGCAAATCTTTCACCAGCGGCTTGTCGTCTGGCAACGCGTGGCGAGATGAAAATAAAATGTATTAAACAGTTAAAATACCTCGAAAGTAGAATATTTCATATTCCGTGCCATTTTCCGGGAGATTATTTCCCGGAGCGCGGAGGATTAAGACAGTCTGCGGCCGAGCGCGACGAAAGGATGCGTGTTGACACACGGGATACGGAATTCCGGCCTAGCAAGAACCAGACCGTCGGAGAGAGAGAGAGAGAGAGAGACAGAGATAAAGAGAGAAAGAGAGATCCGTGTCGGTTCGTAGGGGGCGACAACGGACGACGGAGGCTGGAGTCACCGGGTAATCCCACTAGATTGAATCCACCTCCCCCTCGAGCACGAGCAATCTGCGCGACCACGGTGGATGGTTGTGTAACCGTAGCCGTCACGAACCGCCATCCGGGCCATCATCTCGCGCCCTCTCCCCCAACCCCTAATTTTCTATGAAAACATCCCCGCGAGAGGGTGAGTGCGGACGGGAACAAAGGGTATCGCCGTTACCGTCAAACCCCTCGAGCCTTTATCTTGCAACCTGGAAGCACGAAATACCGTCCGGGTTTACTCGGATGACAGTTGAGACGGTGCCAAGAGCGCGGTTGTTTCGCAAGCTGCGCTCTGCGGCTCGTTTAGGGATGCGCGAGGACGTCTATTCATGGCCGTAGGAAGATTCCATCCACTTGTGTAGTCTATTCCGCTTAAACATTGCTTAAGATTAATTGAAAGGAGGTCTCCGTGTCTCTTTCCGACGACAGAATTAAGGAGACAAAGAATCTGCGAGACTTTAATCAAAGAAACAAGAAAGCCTTCTACGGTCATAGCTAGATCTAAGTGCTTTATTTTTTACTTGTGTGATTTTATATACCTATTTCCAATTCACCCGACTGCGCGCCGAATTGTTTTTCCGGTCATAACACAGTTTTAAGAATAAGTAATATCACATTAATTAAATTGAAATCAATTTAATAACGATTGATGCTGATTTGCATCCACATATTAGACCCATTCCCTCCCCTGAAAAAACTGTAAAGAATTTATTGCGAAAAATATCACCTCAGCCAGGGTGAATTGGAAATAGGTATATAAAATCACACAAGTAAAAAATAAAGCATTTAGATCTTGCTATGATCGTAGAAGGCTTTCTTGTTCAATTTGTATGTATTACATTAACGGTCGAATATCTCCAATTTTAATCAAAGACTTTTATAAATTGTTTTAGTATTCGAAATTTATATGTCATGTAAATTATTTAAAATATTAACTCTCTCTACATTGTATTATCGTGACGCAAAAAGAAAATATTTGGAAAAAGTGGCGTATAAGAGTAAAAATGTAATTGCACACACATACGCATACGCATACACGGATCTCATCCCAATCAGGACACTCCTATTTGCGAACAAGCCGCAATTATATATTTTGTCTAAATATTTCATTTGCAAAGCGTTTAACACACATTTAGCTATTAATTATGTTATATCAATTTAGCGATTAATTATTACTATTATTGTTAACTAACTACTTGTCATGTTGAATTAATACAGCTTAATTAATGTGGCAACAATCGTTGCAGCGAATACAAAAATTTCCGTCGAGATTAATACAATTAATATTTGTCATGTAAAATAATGAAATATCTTTTATAACGGACAGATAATTTTCAAGTCGAAAGGATGTAAGCTTGTTTCAGACAGGCTTCACTTTGTGCTCCAAGATAAGAGCTCGAAAGAAAAAAAAAATGTATTCTAGCAAGCGGACATACGCGACAAGTGAATTGTTGATTGTATGAGATTTTGCAAGCAAAGCTAGCCGTTGAAAAACGTCCCGTTCGAGACGAGATTCGTTGCGGTATTAAATGGGACTTCCGTAATTGGGGCAAAACGATAACGGAGTGCATCAAGCCGGCCCGACGTGGCCGCAACGCGAAACTGGCACCTTGTCAGCTGGAACAGTTAAAACGTGAATGCTGTTAGCCGCAAAGCGTGCAGGAGCTCTTTAATTTAACTTGCTCGCCATTAACTAAAGGATATCTCGTACAAACGTAGCGCGACGACTACGAGACATTTCGCAGCTATAAATCATAGTACCGAGTTTCCAAACGCATTAGACTGATCAACCGTCAGCTTCCTACCAGCGCGATTCTTGCACACCGATAAACGCACGAGCTCTTTAAATAAACAAAAACGTGCCTCTCGATCAATCTTGCCTGATATTCTTCCCATCTAGCAAATTGGAAGACTGAAAGTATTTTGATACAAAACATACGAGAAACAAAGGCGATGAAGAGGCTTTTAAGGAATCTGAAAAGAGTGTGTTGATCTAATTGCAGAGTTTACGCCGTCGATTTATGCCGAGTTGTGCTCTCGGAGCTTTCATAACTTTTTCACCGTCGCGACACTGAAAAAAAAGTCTGGTTATAACTACCAAATGTATAGTGAAATAATATCAATTAAATATTTTATCAATATAACTAAAAATAATTTCATTTTACTAAATGTTTAGTAAGTATTATCAAATCTGGTATAAGTTATTAAATATTTAGAAAAGTAAAATTATTTTTGGTTACATTGACCAAATATTTAATTGATACTATTTCACTATACTACACTAACCAGTCTTTTTTTTTCAGTGGAGAAACAAAAAAAGTGACAAGGGTCCTTCATTCTTTCGTTAAATATTTGAGCAGGCTATCACTGCTGCGACGTCACACCGCGGCAAAATCTTCGCGCTTGTCGCAGCTGATGTCGAAACGTATTATTGACCGACTGGAATAAAGTAGCCCATTGAATCACAAACTATCCATTTATCACGGATCACCGCACGATTCGACACGTTTCCGAATCTGGTCGAATGTATTATGAATATCTCGTCGCTTGCGGCTACGATTAAATATACGTCAGCTGCGGTTAAATTTTCAGGCGGTCGTGAATTTTCCGATTGATTGCTTATAATATCATGCAGATTAATTACTTACCCGCCGAAGCATTCTATCATTTATCGTTTCTGTTACTTTTTTTTACCCTCTTTAATCGGTTCCGCTTTGAAAATCGATTCAAGTTTGCCGTATATGCTTTCAATGGCGCGCGAAAATTGTAGTTTTTATCAAATTTCGTTGTACATTCAGTAAATAAATTAGGCAGTGTCGAAGATGTCAGTCGTGCCTATCATTTGCCGAAAAAATTTCGGAAATAAAATGTAAAACGCTGTTCGGGTCTGTGCGTGTGCTGTATTGAAAAACACGATTTCACTAATGGCGTTTTATGACAGCTAGCGCGTATTTTCGCAATTAATTGGTAATCGCTCTGGTTTTTTTTTCGCAGACCGATTGTTAACGTCGACGTTTTAATACACGTTTGCGCGCGTAACAACGACGTACAAATAAATCGTTTTTTCCTAACTGGTTATTAATTCGCGGTAAGCGTGCCCTCAACACCGCGACAGCGATCTGTTTGAGCGCGCGGTGTTTTTATTACCTCGTATAAAAGAGCATTTAAACGCGTCGCCGGGGAAATCGATATTCGTTATTCGAACAGGAGCTCGTCCCGCTCTCTCTCTCTCTCTCTCTCTCTCGATACTCATCTTTTTCAGCACGCCAATCGATAAAACTCATGACCCATATCCACCGTGCCGCGAGTGTACTCGATGCGGTTAAGACGCAGATTCTAATTGCCGATACGCGCGCGACCTCCTATTCATCCTCATCGGATTGACCGGCGCGGCGCGCGGCGTGTATATCATGTGAGCTTGCGGATAAACCGCCAAGTAAACCGATGAACTTCGATATCAACTCGCAAATTTCAAATGAAGCCCCCGGTACAGCTGCTCGTGCAAAGGAAATCGGAGCTATTAAAATTGCATCGAGCTGTGCGGAAATTGGAAGAAATGTGTGCGGATGCTGATCTACGTGGATAAATCTTCCTCTAGAACGGCTTCGTTCCTTCCGTAGGACGACGTGCATGAAGCACGGCGGATAAAATTGAAAAAAATAAAAATAAAAATAAAAATACGCCGTACGGTGTGTCATGTACACGGAGTCAACAGCGTAACTGAAACGCTGCACGTTTGATCAATGGTATTTAATCACTGATACAAATTTTCATGAATTACCAAGAGAATACTTAGCAATGAAATTATTATTTTTTGATCATGGTCAAGCATGACTGAGCAGCGAGGGAAAATGCTTGCCGATCGCCACAACTATGATGATCATTAATTGCATTATTGCAAAATATCGTAAATTTATTTAACATCCTAATTACATCCGCCGATCCTGCATGGGAGCGCGTTCGATAACGGAGTAATAAACAGCCATGTTAGAGATCCTCGTTCGCGATATTTTCGTTCGAGAGGCAAGGTACTTTCAGTTTTATGATGCGCTACCCGACGAACCGCGATACCTCTCTCAAAGAAAACTGATACCTCGCTGAAGAGCGTTGCAGCAGCAGATAGGAATGGCTCGCGGAAGATTGATGTATGCGCGCCCCGAATACGTATGGTAACGCTCTCGAAAGGCGAGGGTATCAGTGCTATCGCTAATCACAGGGACATCCTCGAGATTGGAGTGTTCCTAAAGGGGGAGTAATTAGGTCGTTAAACCAGGCGCGAACGGCCCGACACATCCCGCAAGGCCATAAGGACATCGGTGCTGACGGCGATAGCGGTAGCGGCGGCGGTGGCGGCTTTGAATGGAGGCGTATTATTGATTTCATCCCGCGGTACCCTCTTCTCCCACGCTCCTTTCCGTACAGGATGTCCCAAAAGTCGCGAAAAACACCGTCGATACACCACTATACTCTCGTTCGAGGTCTCAAAGCCGTTCAAGTCGTCCAAGCCGGCCAAGCCGCGAACGCGAGCGCGTGCTCGGCGTGTGCGACCAGCTGATACACGACTGAATGGAGGATTCGCGGGGGCCGGAGGCCCCGAGGGGGTGAAGTGGGGTGTAACGTGCGACGGGCACCGGAATTATATCCTGTCCCGCAGTTTTCCGCGGAATTCATATGTTTCAGAATAACACGCGTCAAAAGAAGAAATTTAATTAAATCGAGATCGCATTCCCCCCCCCTTCATGTCCCTTCTTCCATCCCGTTTATAGCGCTTCTTCTCTCGCCGGGGCTGGTTTCAAATGTCCGTTACGTTTCATTGGAAAGAGCCCGCGAGATATACCGATGCGAATGTAACGGCAACGGGCGGATACGGATGGATACACATCTCGGGAAAATTGATAAAATGCCCTCGACGAACCCCCTACTCATTGTCAGATGGATAGAGCGACCGAGGGACAGACACAACGCCCGCTGTCAGTCTTGACGTTATTAAGGCGGGTTTATCGTTTTCCTACATCTTCACGCTTCGAGAGCAATTCGGCGTATCTCTCCACACGGTTTGGCAATCGCGTTTCGCACGAGACAAATTTTCGTACACGAACATTCGACCTTCACGATATAAACTCCCATTTCTCTTTACGCAGAATACAACGCAATTGTAAAACCAATTAAATTCGTCACAAAGATTTATTACTCTACTTCTTTTGTTTTTCTCTAAGTTAACAGATAAAAATATTTGCAGCGTCGCGTCGTATGTATTATTTGACGTTAAAATAATAAATTTCGTTTTGACAGATAAAATTTAAGATTGTTAAGAAATCTCCCGCTTGAAAATGTTTGGTATTTAATTATTTTTTTGCAATTACGGATTCGAGATATTACAACTGCATTAAAATATATCAATGCTAATGAAATAAAATATTGCAATAGAAAAGTAACGGAAAGATATTTTTGCAAACACAATGTAGAGCTAAAAGTTGAAAAACATAACTTTCTCTCATTTATTTGATCCGAATTAAAAGAGAGAAAAAAAAAAAGATAAAGTTTTCTGCATAACAAGAATGATAGTTTAATGGATTTTAGGATAATATGTAACTTTCGATACTTCAAACGTACAGCATGGTTGAAATCTGTGCAGCAAAGGAAAGGTTTGAATTTAAACATGTACAGAACACCGCCAACTTATTTCCTGCAATTTTCAAATTAACGAGTTCTGTAACTACGGACGTACGCAGAGACGACGTGTAATTAATTATACTCTAATTGGACTAAATAACTCAAATAATGTTTTTATCTCATTCAACATTTGGAGACACTGTAACAGTTTCATTGAATTGTTCAAAGTAGATAAATGCTCAATTTTGAAATGCCACGTTACATATACAAAATTTGTTTTTTTTTTTTAAATAAAAATTATAAAGCTACAATATCATTGTTTTTCATAAATACTGCAATTCTGATTAATATTTCATTTGAATAAAAAAGCTTTGCTAACCTTTGCAAAATTCGATAAAATACGAAATATGAAACAAAAATGTTTTAGTGATTATTTCTGAAAATTTATTTAACGCTACTTTGTTTGCTTACATCCGATACGTTTATTTTTGATGATATACAATTTTCCAACGTTTCCGCGGCGAGTATGCACAGAATAAGCAAGAGAATATGTTTTAAAAATATTTTTCATTCGACAGATATATCGTGTTTTGTAAGAACGGTCCTTAATTGAAGCTACATGCAATTCGGTCGCACAGAAGAATCGGAGAGAGAGAGAGAGGGAGGGAGGGAGAGAGAGAGAGAGAGAGAGAGAGAGAGAGAGAGGGGCGAGATGAGATTATTCGTACACGACTAGTAATACTCAACTTCAGTTAGACTGAAGATGCACTGAAGATGCCAGCATAGTGAACAAACAAGTCGCTATTTGTCTTCCCGTCGTCGTTCACGCTGTTCGTTATCCTGTTCATTCGTGGTCACGGGAAACGAAAGAAAAAGTAGAGACGGACGGACAACTCGACGACTCGGAATTAATCCGATTGTCCTTCGATCTTCCCGTGCAACTGAACGCGACCGAATTATCACATGAGTTCGTTTTGGAAAGAAAAAAAAAAACACCACTGTCCTTTGTTAATATGCATGCAAAGTTCGCTAGTATGAGGAAAAGCGTATTCTAGTTTTATGCAATTTCAACGAAATACGCAATTACACGCAAATGAAGTTTGAGAACAGTGGCTCGTTAAAATTCGCTTATGCATAACAAATTATATTATATGGCGAGTCGCGTATTTTTAAATTTTAAATAAGGCAAATTTGTTGTTACGGTAAGCACACACAGGATGAGACACAACATTTTCATATCATCGACGGAAAAGAAACGTAATTTCGCCTTTAATTGATAGATAGAAGTTAATTAAATTTAAGATCCATTCTACATTATGTTATTAAAAAGTCTTCTGCGCAAATAAAATTTGTTGTTTCTATATGGTTTTCACGTAATACGATAAGATCGCTAAATATTTTTCTTAATTTAAAAAGGAAAGATCAAGTCAAGTGAGGCTGGGTTAAATCGAATTAGGTCAGATAGACCAATAGGCGTTATTAATTCTCAATGGCAAGATCGAATTAGCGTGCTAGACCTAGGCTGTCCCTACACGGATCTCGTTGATACACACACAAATCCCTTGAAGCAATTGTAAACGGGAATCAATCTTCAAAGGCGATAAACGCAGTCGAGCGAACGCTGTCGAATCGAACTAGCATTCGGGGACGCTTTCTCACAAATTTCCACCCCTCCGCTCCCTTTTTTAATTCGATTCCCATCCCACGCGGGAATGGGAACTTCCGTCTTATCCAGCGATAGATTGGGAAAGTAGGAAAACTTTGGGGCGGTAGGCACCAAAGAGACCAACAGGCCGAATTAATCCGATAAACCCTCAGGTCGTCGCGCGTTATAGCTCGATTTTGCGATCTCTCGGCGCGTCAAAGCTCCCTTGGACTTATTAAGCGCCGATGCGAGAAAGCAACTTTCGACCAAGTCCTCTGTGCCTTTTGAGGAAACTAACGAGGAACGTTTCATCCACATTTCGAAACACGAAGGCTGCTCCTTGCATCCCCGTGCAATCTAAACGTGCGCGCTTTAACGAAAACAAACGATCTCGTAATACAATACAAAGTTATTAAATGTTACTTTTCGCGAGCTCGTCCTCAACATGATAATTTAATTCGAAGCGCAGCAGCACCGTATACAGCAACCTCGGTACAGCCTGCGACGACCTCTTTTAAACTCGGGGACCGCGTAACTATTGTTCATAAACTGGACAATGTTAAGCAGAAACGCGAATTCACCTAAAATTAAAACAAAGTATGAGTTGCACGCAGTAAATGAGTCGGCGGCACGAGACTCCGTCTCTTAAGCTTCATTTATTCAAAGCTGCTACTTGACGGGTTCGCTCGTTCTCGCATAATTCGCAATCGTTTTGCATATCGCGACGGAAAAAGAGAATATTTCAGCCGAGTCGAGTCATCCCGTTACTGCGCGCGTACGTTCGCTTTAATAGCGCATTAAGCGTAATGTTTACCGAAAGCATCTGTCGAAATCCCATTTCGGGCGTGCGATTAAGAATTTAATTGATCGACGATTGATCGACATAGAGAAGGCTCGCATCGCTGGGCATCGAAGAACTAAACTAGCTAATTGCAACTCGATGCAAATGTACCGCGAGAGACTCGCTCGTCACGATTCAGCACAATGCCCGAGTTAAGCACGTGAATTAGGCGCCGATCGATGACGGCAAAGGGAATTTTTGAGGGACGAATGCCGCAAGTTTTCGGACGCGAATCTCGCACGCCCGCTTATTTTTCATTTGCGCGGTATGCACACGTCTCAAAAAGAAAGTTGGTCGTACTTCCATTTGCGCGAGTGCTATTTAATTCAATTATTGCCGCGCGTATTATGAAGTACGCGCGGTAATAGAGCAATTTAAGGGCTCTCCGCAAGTACGTGATATAATCAAATTCACTAATTCTACATAGACGCGGATGAAAAATCTAAAAAAGGAACTAAAAAAATATATACCTAAGCAGAAATAGCTTTGAGCGTCTTCTTTTTGCTCTAACTAATTTATATTTTTCGTAACTGAATTATGTGGAGAATTCCCGGTTGCGATGTTGGAAATGTAGTTAACAAAACTCATTTCGCATAGAGTTTCGCTCTAAAAGTTAATATAAAATTTAAGCAGAAGGTGTATCTAATCAAATAACATTATGAATTGCATGAGAGATATGATATCCAAGACTATAGACTGTCTTGCAACAAAAATTGGAGACTGAAATAAAGTGGTACAGATCCGGATGGCATTTTGTGCATAAATCCGCAGATAAGCTTCGGATTCTCCCAGTAAGCATAATAAAGAACTTTTTTATGCGGCGAACGCATTCGGCGGGAGATAATCACTTCGCGTCATAAATCATGATTGCCCGCGGACACAAGATAGATCTGTATGAATGATGCGATACTTTCCACAGATTGTAGACCCCCGTTGATGCCCGCGCACGTTCGGATGAGCCGCGAATTTCAGCTTGTGTACCGAACATTCGATCGCCCGTCCGCAAACAAGACGTCGATCCTGCCTGTGTCAACGCACGGAATGGTGCTTCTTGTTAACTATATCGTTACGGAGGCGGAAACATGCAAATTCAAAGTGTATAGCGATCTCACGGCAGCAGGGGACACCCTCGTATATGCTAAACATATTAAACCCACTTTGGACGATTTATAATTCGTTTCAAAATGCAAAATGACAGAGAAAGGTTGCCGAAATCGCACCACTTTTCACATAAAGGCTTACAACTGAGAAACTATGAAGAACATTTTTATTAAATTCTTTACGTCATGAAGAGTATAAGATTTTTCCTTTCTTATGTATTTTTTTCATAATTTTTGCATTATATTTTTAAATAAGGAATTTTGATAAGCCTGCAAGTGATGTGATTTAGGAACGGATCTCGTAAATCGCATCACAGATTGCCAAAATCGCAAATAAAGTGGTTCTCTACCGTTCACAGAGTGTACGGTAGAGTTCGTTTCATTTCACGTAAAATTTTATTCCAATAATGTCGCAAAAATGGTTTTTTTACCCAGAAATGCAATATTTCGTTTCTACTTTATCAGTTATTCAGTTATTCAGTTATTCTTATTTTACAAATTCTATACTCTTTGAGAGCACGATTCATAAATTCTGGATACGACTTTACGTATTCTCTTTTGGCCATTTCCCGTTCGCTGTAAAAAATCAACCATTTACGGTAGCCAACATTTAGGCAATCGTCGTGGCGCAATTTAGGAGAGTAAGGCATTTTGTAGAACTTTGTTTATCTAATCTTCAAACAGAGCGAAAAGGAAACTTCAATTTTATTAATTTAATTTTTAACAATATTGTGATCACAAATTATCAAAACCTAAGATATTTATCTTATTTTTTGCTATAATTTAACTACAAAAAGAAAAAAGCTACATCATGATTTTTTTATGAACGTAAATAACAAAATGCCTATTGTGCCTAACGTCTCGGGTAATGAAGCGTGATGGCAATACTATATAGTGTTCAAATAATCCCAGATAGGAACTGTATGTACAAATACAACGGTTAAATTTTTAAGTGAAATGATGCGATTTCAGCAACCTTTATTTATTCTATTTATAGAGGAAGAAAGGAGGGGGGTTGAATATTATTTTATTTTTTTTAAATAACTCAGTAAATATTAATTACGCGACACAATTCTTATCAACACCATCGAGGTTCTACCAATCATCCTATAGGTAGAAGTTCATCGGGGGGGAGGGGGTATATAAAACGAACGTAATTTATATTTTACTGAAAAGGAGAAAAAAAGATACATTTGTGAGATAAGAGAAGAGATATACACTTATAAAATCGCTGCAAAATTGAAATTCAGCTTTTATAAAAATGCAGTGAACACTAATGCCCAGTAACCATCTTACAATGTCTACGTAAACTGTAACGAAGCAATTTTAATGGTTGCTCTTAAAATTTAATGCGAATTATACGATATATCATGGTATCTCATCGATCCCTATTCCTCTAATATTATGTTGTGTGTGATGCGATGTACAATTAGAGAACCAGAAAATACACGCGTACATATAAAATACATATAAAATACATGTTAAAATGTACACACGAAATGTACATCAAAATCCGCGGAATGAAAAAAAAAATTATAAATAAAAATATATCAGATTTCTACCTCGAAATCTGATGTGAATTATAAATCGCTTAAAATCGGCTTTATTAATAGAGAAACTTTAAACGAGAAATATGTTATTAGATTTCAAATTATAATAATAAATCCTCGAAGTTCAATTCTGATAATTTTCCATGTTGATTGAAAACGAATTTTTTATCATTTCTTAATATTACATGTTCGTTTAACGTTATTTCTGAAAAATTTATTTCAAGCGATGCGAGGATTCTTAAAATGAAAATTAAACTTTTAATTTATGGTTTAGTGTATTTTAATTATATCAATGAAACTTTGTCTGTCATATTGATACTCGACGATCTTTATCGGTGCAATGGCACCGCGCCGGCGGATCTTTACGACTATCTTTCTTGTTCCAAATGATCATGTGACTTCTTTCTCTGATGGTATGCGAACGATGCTATTCATCTACCGGTATTGTCACAGCGTGAGAAACTAAGACAAAGGTAGTAGACCATTAGTAAAGTAGCGGTTACTAGCGGAAACACGACGGAGAGAGAGCACGAGAAGAACTAGACTATCGAATTGATGTCTGCCATGCGATGTGGTATTTCTACTGCTAGTTGGTAGAGAGAACATAAAGGTCCGAAATTTTCTCAGAAAATATATAGTGATTATTTCAAAATGAGCATGTGTAAACTATTCTTCATAATCAATTCGATCATATATACAGAAAAAAATGAGTATCAAATTAACAATTTATTGTTTCATATATAAGCAAAAATATAAAATCTTCTTGGAAGAATTTGATAATCTTAATCAGACATAATTTGCTTACGTGAAGAGAAAAATGTTCTCCGTGTAAGCAAATTATGTCTGTTTAAGATTATAAATTCTTCCAAGAAGATTTTATATTCTTGCTTATATATGAAACAATGAATTGTTGATTTGATATTAATTTTTTTTCTGTGTAAATGCGGAATTTTTGATTATCTTGAAAAATTTTGCTAACTGTAGATACACTTTTAATTGTCGATGACGCAGAAAAATCCGAACTCCAACGTAGTAACAAGGCCTGCTAGAGTATCGTTTGTTTCTGGCGGAAAATTCACCCGTACGGCGTACATCTCTGCGTACTTCGACGAATCGAGGGTACAGCGATGCAGTGCGAATCGACACTGGTTCCATTCCGCAGCTTTTGAACGCAGCACGGTAAACGCAGTTATGCCGATCGTTGCGGCACCGATCTGACGTAAAAAATAGCCGTCGATACTTGTTGATGGGAGTTAAAGGGGAGATGGTATCGCGATTTGCGAAACTCGGGCGGATAGATTCTAACGCAAGCACGTATTTTCCGTTAATCCTCGTTCGTAGTACGGTAAAGCCCATTTTCCAGCATTACTAAGTCCCGTGCATCCACAGCACCCCGCTGAGACCATAAATGTTGAATGAATCGTAAATAGTACTGCAGAAGATGTCTTTGAGCGCTCGCTCGTATTTCATTGCACGATCTCGTGCACGTAATTTTATTTTAGCTTAGATTTCAGAAGTTAACGATCGTCTATAAAGGAGAACGGCGCAGCCGAGAAGATAACTGTCGATTCGTTAAGTAGAAAACAATACGAATAGTGTGCTCCGGCACGCGTATCCGTTTACATCATTACATGTTTGAAAGAAATGCAGTTACATCGTGCAGTTGCATTGGCAAACAAGTGGATACAAATTGCATCAATAAAGCGAATCAATGGCGGAAAAATACATTGTGGTTTTAGCTCCAGTAAAACGCTATTATCAGACAAATATTATATAACAATTATACGTAATAATTACATCGTAAACATTAAACGTAAATATTAATTTAATAGTTCGGACAACATTTGGATGTTTAAATTAAGTAATACTCATAATATCATAATTACGTGCCACATTACTATTACGTACGACAATGTAGCAGTGGAAGTTTTTGCTTGTCAGCATAATATTATTGATTTTGGAACGACGATATAATAAAATAAAAATAAAGTATTAAAAGAAAAATGAATCATTAACTAATTTAAATATTATCTCTTCCTTCGCTACTTATTAATGTTTTAAAAAAATATCTTTGTCTCGTTAGTATTTTAATTGCTAATGAATAATTTCATCATCTTAATTCATTATTATGCACTTCTACGATGTTACGTTTTTCCTTATTTCTACAAGTTCAAGAAACGTCTTTTGCCTCTGTTCTACTTCAAGAACAGCGTAATATAATATTACATCTATGCTCGCAACTATTCCACACATGCAATATTACTGAAGCTACATAGTTTCGAAAGCACGTTTCAGCACTGGAATGTACACGAAACTTCTATCGATTCATCTAGCAACAGTCTGTCTGTTCTGTCTGATTTGTCGTCTTTCAGAACCGACGTCGACCAAAGAGCCATTTGATCAAAGGGTTAATCGGCAAATCTCTCTAAATTAAGATTAAATATGGACAAATATACTGTTGGCAATATTGGTAAAGATATTAAATTGCTGGAATAAATATTAAGTATTCTTCTTGCTAAGAATTGTTTTCGTAAATTTTTTCTCTTTCTGTTGAAATTTGGAAAAAAGCAACCAATATAATTGTCTAAGGTTTCTGTAATTGTTGAAATAGAAAGTGTGAATATTAAAAGATTCATTCATTACCAATTGTATCTGCTGATAATAGTATTCGAGTTTTCCCGTCAAGACACAGTGAAAAAGACAAACATTTCATTAAGAGAGATCATAAAAGTTCGTTCGTTTCTCGTTTATGTGGGCCTTATAACACAAACAATCCTATAATTAATTAAAACTTCTTTAATAAAGCTCGCCTCGCCATTTGTAACGAGTCGGTAAACGGAAAGCGACGGTCGAGTTCTTAGCGAAGGTAGAAATTAAAATGCTTTCACATCGGATCTCGATACTCGGAGAACGTGAGGAAAATATAATCACCGTTCAGCGAAGCGTTATTGAATCAGTCAGGAATTATTGCTATGTATGTATATATA